>JARQTI010000845.1:205972-297219 GCA_030142655.1 Trachelus tabidus | reverse complement strand
AGGTGGCGCGTTTACTTCAAAATAAAATTGGTTTCAAGAATATCGGCCCATTGGCAATCTCCCTATTCATCTCTGGTGATACTAGTTACTGCTAGTAAATTTCGGAACGCATCCTGATTGGTGTAATGCTGTGATATGCTGAACTGCTGAACCTAATGAAAAACTTTATACTGCTTTATACGCACATACTGACGAATTGGAAACCCTTGAGGTTGTAAACTGCTGAAAGCGTTAAACAGTATCTTTTTGCAGTGTAAAAATATGAGATAATCAACGGCATCACTCTTAATAGTCCTTTAAACAAAACAAAGTGCTTTAAGAAAATACTTGGACGCTCAGAAAATAATGTTGATGGTTTTTTATTGCAAACTAACGGACTTCGTTCCTTTAATCTGAAAGATACTGTGCAGTACTGAAATTATATCTTTTTGAGAATGTATATAGATATGGAGGAACTATAAAGATTCTTCAAAGGAAAGCTGTAAGATTGTCATGTTGCAATAGCTATTCTTCATCTTCAACAGTTATTTAGGTATTTGCTTGAGCATTGAGTAATTAAAGTTTGACACTTAAGTCTGAAACTTTGTCTTGAGTGTATCGCTGAAAAACTGGGTTTAGGACATTATAAATTCAATGGGACCCATTTAGTACATCCTCATGTAGGATGCACCAGTCATAATGATGCCACATATTATAACATTAACTTCAACAAGAAAACGATGCTTTGTAATACTGCTGGCAATTCTGATACCATGTACCATTTTCAATTTTGTATCATTTCCTGACATAAGAGAAGAAACCAATCTGCAAAATGGTATTGCTGAATTACAAGCTAAACTAGAACATCTACATGCCAAGTACATAAGTAGTCAAGAAGAAATAAACTTGCTATCGCATCAGCTTGCCGAAAACAGTCATATCCTACCAGATTTGCAATTTTTGATTGGCAATGGTACTTCAAATATATCCAGTATAAAGCTGCCTTCGATATATAATTTTCTCCCTCATTTTCTGGATGATCCAAACAGTCTACGACCTGCATTTGTCCAAAGTAAAGGTCGTTCGGGTGTTAGTATGGTCTTGGGAGTACCTACAGTTAAAAGAGAAGTGCAAAGTTATTTGTTGGCAACACTAAAAAATTTTCTGGACCGTATGACTCCTGCAGAGACTGCTGATACTCTTATTATAGTTATGGTAGCAGAAACAGATTTGGAATATGTAACGTACGTCGCAAAACAGATTGAAGTTCAGTAAGTTTATAAATCCATTTTTGAGTTTCTATAACATTCATATTCATAAACTTTAAGTTTCCTTCAAGCTGACAGTAATGGATATCATCAAACAATTACATTTGAAAAGTATAAGAGCTTTTAAGTACTCCTTTGCATTACATTTAAACTCAATTTGCATCTACGTTAGATAGATTTCACTTGAAATATTTAGATATAACTATAGTAGCAATTGGGTGAATTAAGAACCACTTCAGCATAGGTATGCTGTATATCTTGCAAAACATTGTGAATCTTCTGCAAGATTTGGAGTATACTTACATTAAGGTGATATTTGATTGACATCAGGAAATTTCTAAATTTGTATAATTTGATTTAAAGTTTCTTTTATAAGTATTGCAATAACAGGAGCCTTACACTCAATTCAGATAAACTTTTACTACCAAAGTAGTTTATCAGTTATTTTATCTTTGAAGCTCCTCTCTCACTAACCATTTTTGAACAGCTATTTCAGTATCGGTATCATCTTTTGATATAATTGATGTCGGTGTGCTTTAAATGATGTCATGACCTTATGAGTTCTCTTCTCTAGATTTCCTGAGGAGTCCAAAAGTGGTATCATTGAGGTGATATCGCCCTCGTCCTCTTACTATCCAGACCTTACAAAAATCCGAGATACTCTGGGCGATGATCATCAACGTGTCGTTTGGAGGTCTAAACAAAACCTCGATTTTGCTTTTCTTATGTCTTATGCACAGACTAAAGGAACTTTTTATATACAATTAGAGGATGATATATTGGCAAAAAAAAATTTTATAACTACAATGAAATCCTTTGCATTGCAAAAGATTAGTATGAAGGAGCACTGGTTTGTTTTAGATTTTTGCCAATTAGGATTCATTGGTAAGATTTTGTATAAAATATTTGTAACATGTCTATATCAATTTTGATGTACTTAATAGTTTACAATTTTTAGGAAAAATGTTCAAGTGTTCTGAACTTCCATGGCTTGTACAATTTTTTTTAATGTTTTACAATGATAAACCAGTTGACTGGCTACTTGATCATTTGATTTCTACAAAGATGTGCAACCTAGATAAGGACAGCGTAAGCATAAATACAATGTCCGTCATGTTATGTAATATTTAATAATTTTGTTGAATTAATTATTTAATATTCATTACAGAAGCACTGCAAGATGGCTAAAGCTAGGTTATGGCTCCATTACAAACCTTCGCTTTTCCAGCATATCGGTACACACTCCTCGCTAAAAGGAAAGGTACAAAAACTCAAGGTATTGGTAAAAACAAACTGTTTTGCAATACAATGAGGATTATGATTACGACGCGACGTTTTCATTATTTTAATAGGATAAACAATTTGGCAAAATAACGCTTTACTATGGGCACGAAAATCCTGATGCTACAGTAGAAACGCATATAAAACCATATAAACAGTACACGCTCCAAAAGGCTTATAAAGGGGAGTCATTCTTTTGGGGTCTTCTACCGCAGCCAGGCGATCATCTACGTTTTAAGTTTACGCAACCTATATTTATTAAGAGGTACATTTTATATTCTCCTGATACTACTTATTAAATAATACAATTAATTCTACAAGGTATTTCGTTTTGGTAGGTACTTATTCAGGAGTGGAAACGCTGAACATCCTTCAGATAGATTTTATAATACAACTGTCGAGATTATGCCGGAAAATCAGCGTTATGTCAACAAAAATAGTGTAAATGTAACGGAGGACGGTTACGTTATCATAGGTAAATAGGAATTACTATGTGCATGAGATATAAACGATAATCGTAAATATGATTTTGACAGAGATTTTTTTCTAATTGGAGTTGAGAGTACACTCTGCAAGTTAACAATAATTTTGACATCATTTTTCTAAGGGTTAATCCGAAAGTGAAGAAAACATTCAACTAGAGACTTCGAACATTGAACTTGATGCAAGTGAACATTTTCGAGTCGGATGTCTCCTTCAGCATGGGAGTAACCCTTGTAAAAGTGGTAATAAAATGAGTGTATCTTACTTAATTTGCCATCAAGTCAACCTAGGAATAGAATTTCTATCAAAACATTCAATTTACGATTTTCGTTTACATTTATGGCGATGCAAGGTCCGCAGTTCTCTTGAGGTTAAATGACAATATAAAAATACAATTTTTTTCTGTATTTTTACAGGAAGATTCGATGCCATGGGAATAGCTCAGGGAACTGTTGACAGAAAATATGGTAAAATTTCTGTACTACGTTTAACTGTGCATAGCGAAAGTGACAATTGGGCTATTTTGTCCGAAGTAAGTAAATTCCCAGTCTCAAGGAATCACGTAGTATGTGTCATGTGGGAGAAGAGAGATTTCTGATACCAATTAATTTTGTTCTTTGGCAGATATACATCGTGGAAGATGAACCAAGCTGACAGGAAGAAGGAGGCAGAAAACTGTTTCGTTATAGAAATCATCGATAATACACTTGGCCAGAGTTCTGCACTCAAAACTTAAAGGATCTTGGTATCGTTAACCCTAATTTTCTTTTTATTATTTCGCCATTTTCTCCGGACATTGTGAGCCACTGAAAGATTTTACAAAAGAAAATGTACATAAAAATTAAGTAAACAAGAGAAGAATTTGAATTTCAGCAATAGACTTGATGAATCGTTAAACAAAGGAATCATCAAAATATCAGTGCAAATGGATTTGCCTTTGAACACGATCGCTTGGACCATGTAATAACGTCTCAACCACGTGCTGTTGCTAAAACGAAGTCCTAAATCATTCATAAAGTCCGCCTCCTTATATTCTCAGCATTTAATCAATTTCTTGTCACATTGGTTGGTTTTACGAAATGTGACCATGATCATATTTTTATGAGTCAATAAATATTTAGCGAAAATGTTATGTACCTTAGTCGTTGTTTTGCTGTTACTTAAATAAGTAATCATTTTTATTGAGGTATATTTCACTGATTATTAACGACTAATGTGACAAAGAGTTTATTAATATACCTGCTGGTAAGTAGTTTTAATAAATAACCAAAACAACGCAAATTACATAGACGTCGATAATATATCAAAAAGCGGTAGGTATGACCTTCTGAAGACATCTTATTGACATCTTTGTAATTTGTTCTATCTGGAAGGCAATCCTTACGAATGCTAACATTGTCTGAAAAAAGAAAAACCAGTTTAAAAGGGGCTGACCAGAACGGCAAAAAATGGGAAGTAAGGCACGGCATTTTAGCTGTAAGCTCGCCCAGCTAATGGCTGATAATCTCAAACTATGAAGCTAATTATCCCCAAATTTAAATCTAATAAATAAAAAAATCTTTAACCCTTAACGGTCACCTGAGGTTTCATTGACCTCAGCGTAACGTGTGATCCTTATGGAAACTTTATTGAAGTGTGGTCATTAAGAGTTAAACACGTGTATTTTTATTTTTGATAAAATGGATGTCCATACGTATATAAGTACCTACTTTTCTGTATTCTCACATGTTCCATGCGGTCGTGCCTAACAATCTCCAATAGAATTTCGTCGAGTTTCGACTTAAAGAAATAAATAAATTTTCAACGTGATATTTTTACCAGCCCATAAGGTCCCAAGGTGATTGTAAATACTTCGTAGCCTGTTAGCTTGAATAATACACGATCGATATGTATTCGTCAAAAGTATTTATTTTATTCGTCGTGTCTTTAGCTGATTTTTCTACAGCTAGTTCCTCGCGCGAACGCTCTTGTTGTAGGTATGCAATTAAACAATATATAATATATGTGCATATATATTTATTTTATAATATAATATTGTTAATGAGTAATCGATTATTGAAGGGTTGTAAGAGAAAAATGAAAACGGCGATAAAGAAGGGTCGAAATAAAATCCTACTGTTCAATCAGAGGGATAGGATAGAAATACTCATCAACCCCGTTCTACAAAATGTAAGTTTAATTTGTTAAGCGATACTTTTTGCTTTTGCTTAAATGGAAATGCGTACAAGAATTATATTATATAATTAACAGAATTATATACGTGGTGTGACAAGGGCACGAAACGGTTTTGGTCCTGCTGTGACGCCGTCCACTATTTCGGTGCTCGGTTTCTTGTCACCTGGCACAACAGAAAATCTAAAGGTTTGCAAGAGGGTCGTTGTTATTACGAATATATTGCTCTTGGCCAGACCTTCTCCCATGCAGCGGTGTTTACCTGTGATATAGAAGAAGAAGAAAAAATATTAATCTTTCGA
This sequence comes from Trachelus tabidus, assembly GCA_030142655.1. NCBI lineage: Eukaryota > Metazoa > Arthropoda > Insecta > Hymenoptera > Cephidae > Trachelus > Trachelus tabidus. Next base: position 291,734 of record JARQTI010000845.1, on the reverse strand, counting down.
CACACTACCCGTTACCTTTGCTCAACCAAATATAATACTATTTTTTCTTTGGTCTTTGTAACAAGTGTATGAATGCTTACCAAAGCTAAATGGCAGATATTGATCGGGTATTGAGATCTTTCCATCAGAGTTGATAAATCTCTCTGGACGAAATACTTCTGGATCTTTCCAGAAGTTATTCATAAGAACCCCGTTGAAATTAGGCACTATCATGGTATTCTGAAATACGAAGAAGAGAAATTGATTTAGCAGATAATCATTATCTCTAGCCAGTTCCTTATATTTTTTTTTCTACATTTTTTATTAGAGATTTTTTTATAAATACTTCATTTACCTTTGGTATCCGATATCCTGTGATATACGTATCCCTTAAGGCTCTGTGTGGTATACCCATGGTACGTCCCATGAACATCCGTACCGATTCCAGAACAATCGCGTCGTTATAAGGCATTCTGAGAAAGTACATAAGTTAATGGAAAGCATCTGATAGGATATCTTCACGGCTCATTTTAATGAAAAGTAACCAAAGCAAATAGTAATATTTAAAAAAATTTCAACTTTTACCTTACTCTATCACTCAAGCGTGGAAACCGTTTATGACCAATTATCAAATCAATTTCCTCCTGAGCTTTTCTCTGGACGTCTGGATTGAGTACGATGTAGAGAAAACCAAAACTGAGAGCTTTGGAAGTTGTCTCAGATCCAGCCATGAAGAGATCCAAGCAGATAGCTAATAATTGTGGTTCTGAAATAAATATTGTACTAGAAATGGCATCTTTTAATGAAATATTAATTTTTGAAATAATTTATGATACTAAGTATACCTGAGAACGTTTTACTGTAAGATTCTGACTGTAAAATATTTATGTAGGCGTCCATCAGATCTCTGGGCTTCTCAGGATTGATGTTAGTCTTGTGATTTTCTAATTCTTTCTGTGTATGGGAGGTTGTGATATCAGAGGAATGCGTATTTTTATGTGAATTATGTATTTTACAATGACTACTGTACCTTAAGAAATCTCCAGATACGCTCGTGCGTTGCAACAAATGATTTGTAACCAGACATTTCAGGCGCCAAGTATCTCAGTATCGGAAAGTAACTGAATGTACTGCCCACCATATCCACATCCTTTAAAAGTTGAGTTGCAATTTTTTGAAGATATTTCAGCTCAGCATCATCAGGATTATATCTGAATTAATTTAGATCATTTTGTGAAAGCAAGTTAATTACATATAACTTTTTTGTACTTTTATTTAAAATCAAAACATCCACCTTTTCCCAGTCATCATTCGCCATAATGTATTGAGTACAGGAATGCCAAAGGCATCATGCATGCTGATTATCATTCCGGAGGACTGTGAGATTCTTCTCACTTCAGCATAATCGTCAGCTTTCACATAAGCATCCTCAATAGTCATTCCTTTATTTTTTCTCTTCTCAGTGTCCGATTCTATGATGTCTTTTTCGTGTGTCAGCATTGTATTATTCATATTCGTATCAGAGATCAGTTGATAAATCTGCCCATTATTATTTGAACAACATTTGATTTGTTGTCTGCTTTCCGACACCGGATTATTGGCATTTAACAAAAGTCTTTTAAAGTGACTGACCAAGTGCTGAGCTTCTTCTTCTATCAATGAGGCCATAGTGTTGCGGCCAAAGCCAAATTCTCTTAAATGCCGAAGAACAAATCTACGTTGTTCGACCCATAAGCGACCATCAGTGACCAAAACACCTGTTAGAGTATTTATAGGATTATAAACGAATGTGTGCACAGTTATTTAAGAGTACATATAAATTATAAAATAATTTTACCCTGTGACTTTCCCTGTGTTCTCATTTTGTAAAAGTGTCCAGTAGGCCTCCCGTCGCAATCCTCATTGGTCAGCATTGATCTTATGCTATTATAATCATTCAAGAATACAATAGTATCAATGCCAATTTTCACAGCGAAAACTGGACCATACTTTTTGGAGAGAACCGAGAGAGTCTTGCATAAATAGCCGGTCTGTTTTCGAAGCCGAATTAGTTCTAGGGTTGAGCCAAGGATAGGCCACCAACGTGGTCCTGAATGAAGAAAGAAACTTCAGGAATAATACCAATAATGAGCTTAGAAATTTTGAGAAAAGGTAAAGTGATACCTGGCGGAAGACCTTTTGGTTTTCTTGATCCCAAGTAGAAAAATAACATCAGTATAATAAGGAATAATGTAGCTGGCAGAAACATCCTAGACGAGTAATTAATGATGAAGTATGGATTAAATAGGCGGATATATATGAGCGATTCCATCAGACTTCAGCCATCCGTATTTTATTTGCTATGGTACGTGGATTCAGTAGTTTTTATTTTGAACACAGATATCTCGGAGACGCTGCATCGTATCAAAAATTATAAAAAAAGAAAGCTTTGTGTTTTTTAGTATTTAAAATAAAATTTTTATTTTTTGAGTAATCTAAATCTGTTTTCCAAAAAAAGAAATACACAAAATTTGTTTCGTGACCACGGCCCCACCGATATCGGTGTTACCGAATTTTTTTAATATTCTGTAGACAGAATATGAATTTTGTGCAAAATTACAAGTTGAGACATCCGGCCGTGTTTTTGTCATAATTTTTTTTAATTTATAAGAACATCAATTTTTGTTTTTTCTGATTAAATTATCTGTATTTTTGAGGGTTGAGATTGTCTTTAGAGTTATAGATTTAAAGCCCGCATTACTTTGTTTTAAATTTATTATAATTTATTTATTTATTTTTTATTTTTAACAAAATTAGTGTTCTTATAAATTAAAAAAAATTGTGACTAACAAACGGCCTGATGTCCCAATCTGTAATTTTGCACGAAATTTATATTCTGTCTACAGAATATTAAAAAAATTCGGTAACACCGATATCGAGGGGGCTTTGGTCAGGAAAAAAACATTTTGTGTATTTTTTTTTTGAAAACAGGATTAGATTGCTCAAAAAATTAAAAAATTTTATTTTTATTGGAGATATTAAAAAACACAAAACTTTCATTTTTTATAATTTTTTGATACGATGCACCGTCTTCGGGATATCTGTGTTCAAAATAAAAACGACAGAATCCACGTAGCACAGCAAATAAAATACGGCTGACTGAAGTCTGATAGAATCGTTCATATTTATAATTTTTAAATTGTATAATATGTAGAATAACTCTTAATGTTAATGTTTTAACGAGATTATAGAACAAGGAGGATATCGTTCATAACATCTTGCTGGAAGAAAGTGAAACTGGAGAAAGTTGCATACGGAAAGTGCAGCATTCTCTGTAAACATACTGTCATTTTCCTACAATCTCATAACGACTTATGTAATGCAATTTCGCGGCTTGTTTTTTATTCTCTATTCGTAATTTAATTAGATTCGATGTGAAACGTGTAAATAAATAAAAGGTACATCGCGGTTACTTATTATCCTTCATTACCTTAAAAACTTTTTGAAGATAATCAAGGTTCAACTTACTTTATTTATAAATGAATAAGTTAAGAAACCTACTAAGTGGTACATTAACTTTTTTGAGATTTTTAAAAATTTAGTTTATGGAAACTGGTGAGAAAGTGTTAAACGTACTAGTTTTCTTAACTGTATAAGAATCTTACGACTTACCTGGTGCACTCTAATGAAATGACTCGATGCATCGTGTCGACAGAACTGTTCAGGTTCCGGCTGTTCGCGAAGTCTTTAAATGCCCCCTCTTTTCGTTCTCATTTTTTTTCGCTATATTATATTGATTTATTTTTTCTTGTAGTCTTTAAGACCCGTACGAAATGTGCATGGAAAAAGAATTGCGCAATTTTTATATAAGGTTTATGGGACATAACGAGAGTAGAGGAGATGAGTTTAAAAACAGGAAGTGAGAGTACATCATGACTTGTTAACAGAACGTTCTATGTTTATTTAATGTATAATTTTGGTCTGTGAATTATCTGTATTTGTTTGATCTTCACTTTCCTTGAATTTGACATTCTCCTCAGTAGCATTGTTATCACTATTGTTGTCTTTCTTCTCATTCAAAATTTCGAAGGGTAGCATATCGCCCCAATCACTACCCTTTGCGCAACGGTATGCGATTCTGTAAAGGAATAAAAATTGATATTTCCCTTGCAGTAGGAATTTAATAGTACAAGTAGCTTATTTCTGGAAATTTTCATGCCCTTACTTTCCATGCTTGCTTTTTGTGAAAATGACTTCCTGAAGGTTTCCGTCTTTTGTGCATAGACGACAAATTGTGTGCCTTGAACGCAATAAAATTGGCCGAACAACTCTGGGCCATTGCTCATCGTCCTTAGATCTTTCACCTGATCAAAGAATTGGCCAATTTCAATATCAGATAACGTTATTTTCTTCAATACCATGTCTCACCTTTTCTCATAATAACATAAGAATAGCGCTCTTTATTTGTATGCCTAGGACTGATGAAAGGTGTAGAAATGTATGAAACTTCAAAATTACACGGTGTTTGGAGTTCCTTGTATCTGGGACATTTTAAATCCTGTGGACACTGAAAATTTAATAGTAAGGTTTTATGAATTCTGTTGTTTTATTCAATTTTATTGTTTTTATTTTATGGTAATCAACTAACTGGAGAGAACGTATATCCAGTTTGAGAAATTTTTTGAGAGTTCTTCTTTGATACGTGTAAAACGAAATCTCGTGCCTCGTTTACTAGCTAAAATGAAGAAAACAATTATTAATACAAACAATTATTTAATAATAAAATATAGTGAAACGATTATCACATACCTTAAAGCCAGCATTAGTTCCCTGTTCTACAATAACTAAATACTTGTTTGTTTTTCTCCACAATTTCAGAATCGTTTCTAATCGCGTTTCTGTATTTGGCAATTCCATTAAAGAGTAGGCGCTTACTACAATATCGTAAGGAGGCTGTAAGCAGTTCCAATGATAGTTAAACAAATAAATGAAGAACATCGTGCAATTGAAAATAAAGTTCTCACGTTTGGCGAAGCTGGTAAAAACTGTCTGTAAAAGATATTATTAATTTTCGGTTTCGATTTCAGTATAATCTGTTCAGACAATTCATTCATATCACGGGAAATATCAACACAGAAATATTCTTTTATGGATTTTAACCAGAATCTTGATGCAGCCCTGAAATAACAAATAAATATTTTCGACTTGGTAAGATTTAAAAGATAAACTTCATAAATTCTCTTAAAGTTACCACATGACACTGCCAATTCCAGATCCAAAATCAAACAGAGACTGTGGTTGAAATTCCTTATCACGTATGCTGATTTCATTGAAGATCTTACACATTACTGCATAATTTTGTATACTTCTGCCTGCCATATATGACAAACTCTTGTATGTATCGTATGAAATAAATTCCCATTTAGTCAATTTCTGTTTACAAAGTTTTATCACAAGCGGTCTAAACCGCTTTTTTAATGTCTCTGTGTCCACCGATATGCCATTCTTTTGCATATGCTTATCTAATATTTCCTTTTCTATTTCCTCATATTTTGCCGTAATATCTGCCTGCTCCAGAGGCGCGTGCCTCTCCCTTAGGTACCTTGCCAGTTTTTGCCCATCCTCGAGCAATACATTCTTTGGATAATCTGCAAAGCTCAAGTTCGTTAAGTTATTCTACATGACAAAGAGAGTAAGGTTTGCAGGATTCACATACCTTCCATGGCAATTTCCATAGCCTGCAAAATCGAATTTGGCAAATCGACTGTTGTTATAGACATTCTGCCAGGATGCTTCCTGGGTTTCAAGTCTTCATTCTCAATCTGAGATGTAACTGTCTCATTTAACCGCACGTTAACTTTTGATGACTATCGAGAAAAAAAATGTTTCTGTGAATACCCGTTTCCATCATACATTTTATCAACATTAAAAATTACCAATTTTCATGTTATATTTGAATTTCCCGGTTTGTTCCGTATTTTGGAAAAAAAATAACTTACCCACCGTTGGGATGTTACCAGTGGCACTCTGAGTCGTCCCAACACAATCCTATGTAGTTCATTCATTTTCCGTTAGAGGTAAAATGTTCTTTTGTTTTTTTCGTTCCTTATTTATTGAGAGATTTCCATCTACTAGACATGTAGTAATTCTCAGTGTAACCTAGAAACAATATAAATATTAAAGAACTTCTATGAATCCGTGTTAATGTTTAACGTATAACGTTTATCATTACCATAAATAAAAAATCTTATGAAGAAAAGTTAATTAGATCCAATATACCTTTTAACGAAAGTCTAAACAAGCTTGCCTCATCAATGTAAAATGATCTACTAAATTATCTGCATAGTAGCGATTTTTAATTATCATTAAATTCAAACATTTTGAAATAAACATCCTTACGAAGAATTGAGAAAATATTTTAAGAGCGGACTGGTTCTGCACCATTGTTGTTGTTATTGTTATTGTTGGTTCTAAGACAAAATGAAATTTGCTGAGCATCTAAGTGCTCACATTACCCCGGAATGGAGAAAGCAATATATCAATTATGAGGTAACGGTTCATGCAGTTAATTTAAATAAGATGTTAAAGTTAAAACAAAAATACAACTTATGTGAGAGTATATAACGTATTATTCATTAAAAATAAGTATTAATTAGCATTACTTACTTTACGTGGCAAAATACTGTAATAAGTATCCTACGCTTTGTTTCCTATATTATTTACAGTACTAAATATACATAACTCTGCGGTACATCTAACCTCTCTTTATTAAGCACGAACCGTCTACTACGCATAGAAAAAGAACAATAATAAAGCAGTATAGAGCATAGAGGCATAGCATACGTGAGACGTAAACGCTACCATTATAGATGTCTCTAGGTTCAGCAATAAAATTCGGCGCGAGAAGACGCGCAGTTTTAAGACCCTTTTAACTATTTGGATCTCATTTTTGTTGCAACAACAGGAAATGAAAGCTCTATTATATGCAGCTGTGGAGCAAGCACCGTCTATAGACGCGACTGAGCCTCACGTTTTAGAGAGATACTTTAGTAAATTCGATGAGAAATTCTTTCATTATTGTGACAAGGAACTAGCAAAAATAAACACCTTTTATTCTGGTAAGTGAAAGTAAGATTTTCTGTATGTGTTTAGTTATAGTTGACACAATTCTATGTTGCTCGATAGAGAAACTGGCTGAGGCTACAAGAAGATTTGCTTCCTTGAACAATGAGTTGAGCGATGCTCATACAGTTTCTCAAGATAGTTCCTTTGGTGGAAGAAAAGTCAGATACCATGGACGTATCTTAAATAAAAAACCAGTCTCAGCTCGCAAGCTCCAGGAACTTAAACTTGCTTTCTCCGAATTCTATCTGTCTCTTATTCTACTGCAAAATTATCAGAATCTCAATTTTACTGGATTTCGCAAGATTCTCAAGAAGCATGATAAAGTTTGTTATTATTGGAATTGATTTTTTAATATGGTTCCATTGCAATTAAACATACCAAATAGTATTTTTTTTCTGTAGCTTTTAAATGTGGACATAGGTGTGAAATGGAGAGCTGAACACGTGGAGACAGCTTTGTTTCATACTCACAAAGATATTGATAGACTGATTGTTGAGACGGAAGCTGTTGTCACCAGAGATCTAGAGCATGGAGACCGTCAACGTGCTATGAAGAGATTGCGTGTTCCACCTTTAGGCGAACAACTCTCTCCATGGATTACATTTAAAGTGGGATTATTCTCAGGAGCCTTTGTGGTACTTTTGATAGCCGTCGTGCTCTCTGGTAAGTCTTGACAAACAGGATCTTCAAAAATTTCAATATGATAATGATTTTTGCCTTCAATTAGGTGCTTACTATAGAAATAGAAATGATTGGCGTGTATTATGTCGACTGTATCGCGGCCCATTACTAATGATCCAATTCTTATTTCTCATGGGAATAAATGTTTATGGATGGAGATCATCAGGAGTCAATCATGTACTTATATTCGAATTAGATCCAAGGAATCATCTTTCTGAACAGGTTGTAAATCATTCAGTAATGTCAAATACATCTATGCAATTCATTCATAAATATATTTTGATTACAGCATATTATAGAGATGGCTAGCATATTTGGACTGGTTTGGTCGCTTTCTGTTTTGGGATTTCTATACAGTGAAACATTAGGAATACCACCATTTGTTCATCCGGTATTTTAACTACATTTGAATTATTTTTTATTTATAGACTAGAAATAGAAATATGGTAATCTATTACCTATTTTTTCAGATATTCCTCTATTTCTTGTTGGCTCTGTTTTTATTCAATCCAACAAAAACCCTCAAGCACGAGGCTAGGTTCTGGGCGCTCGGTGTTCTAGGTCGCATCTTTTGCGCGCCCTTCTTTTACGTTGGTTTTGCAGATTTTTGGTTGGCTGATCAATTGAACTCCCTTCACACGGTTTTTCTGGACTTTCAATATTTTATCTGCTTCTACATAAAGAACTCGTCCTGGACGGAAGTGACCGGTACAGTTATTTACTAGTTCATTTACTACAGCGTTTAGAGTAACTACTACAACATATTTTTATGTAGACGCAGAGACATGTATAATTCATGAACACTCAATGCGACCATTCGTTGCATGTCTACCAGCCTGGTTTCGCTTTGCTCAATGTTTGAGGCGCTACAGAGACACTAAGGAAGCTTTTCCGCATTTGGTCAATGCTGGAAAATATGCTACAAGCTTCTTCGTAGTTGTATTTTCTTATTTACACCTTACTTACACCAGTAAGTATACTAAAGTTCGATCTCTCGTAAGAATTCATCTTGAACATTCTTTTTTAACATTTAGAGAATTACGTGATGGATACTGAAAATCCCTACTTTTATCTCTGGCTTACTGCAAGTATTGTAAGTTCATGTTTTGCTTATACGTGGGACGTGAAACTGGATTGGGGTCTGTTTGATACTAAGGCTGGTGAAAATAAATTTCTGCGTGAAGAGATCGTTTACTCATCACCGGTAATTAGACACTTACTGAATACAACGATAGAAAGGAATTTTTTAAATAATTATCTTACAGCATTATTATTACTTTGCCATCGTGGAAGATTTTATTTTGAGATTCGGATGGGCGTTTTCACTGTCTTTAACTGAAATGGGATATGTACATGCGGATCTTATGGTTTCCATAATAGCACCGATGGAGGTTTTTAGGTAAGTCACGAAATACCATATGAAATACAACGTAATAGTCTGAAACTTTAGAATTCGGATAAAACAAAAATGCAAAGGAAATGCACATTTTTCACGTTTTGCTTCCTCATAGAGGAAGCTATGTTTTATTTTTTATCCAATCGATATTAACAATTTAATATATAAAGAATGGTTTTGTATTTCGCACAGTGTTGTATTCCTGTCAAAGTGGAAGAGTGCATGATAATATATTAATGCGCTTTCCGATTAATCTTGTATCTGTAATTTTTTTTATGAATCACATAGTGCTTTCAATATTATTTTTTTTCTATAGCACATTGTATGGTTGGCATTTTGTATGCTAATTCACATAATCCTTTTAAAAAAAACTTAGTAGAAGGTACATGTGGAACTATTTGCGCCTGGAAAACGAACATTTGAACAATGTTGGGAAATTCCGTGCCGTACGGGACATCTCCATAGGACCCATAAGAAGAGAAGATCCTAAAGTCGTGATTGGTCTTATGGATTATCAAGAGGATAAAGATGACGACGAGGACGATGACGACGATGACGACGATGACGACGACGTCAAGGGTCACGGTGTTCGGAAGAACCAGTATCATGTATTCTGATGTCATAGTGAATATCAACCGTGTAACATAGGATCTGCTTGCGAGCTTTGGATTTCCAACCATACAGGAATTTGCGCAGCATGTCGCAACTTGCAGTTGTCAGTAGGAGCATGCGTTCTTGTTTGTTTACCATAACAGTAATTAATTCTTTCTAAAATAACGTTAAGTATAATTGTCGAATTTCATGATAACCAGGAGATTCATCTGGAATTTCTTTCGGCTGGAAAACGAGCACTTAAACAACTGCGGTAAATTTCGTGCAGTGCGTGACATCTCAGTCGCTCCGGTGGATTGTTCGGATCAGACGCAGATCCTGAGGATGATGGATGCACCGGATGGCGTGGTGAATCGCAGAAGAAAACAGAAAGAAAAGATCAAGAGTAAACCTAGTAGACTCCTTTTGGAAGGCGAATCTATAATCGACGACTTCGAAAACTAAAATCAAACTAAACAGAGTTATCCATTGTTGATTTTCCATATACTTAGTGTATGGCACGATAATTATCATAGGAACTATGAATATATAATTCTAAGTGTGTTACAGATACAATCGCTAGAGGATATAATAAATGTTAAGAGAAGAAGAAGGACTAAATTGTTGGTTTATTAGAGATTGCACACTATAATCCAACTATTTAGTTAGTTGCTCCTATAATAAGCGTTTGATAGCAGATGTCGCTCGGGCAGCTAACACGCTCCTTCGAAGCAGTTGTTCACGCAAAGTATAACGATACAAAAGTGCGGATCTTTGCGGGAAACAACTGTAATTGGACTCGCTGAATCAGTATCGGGATTCCTGTTGCATTCGTAATATTGCGCGCCGGGCGTCGAACTCTTGTATACGTATACGAGTAGATAGATTTTAGTGGTATAACGTATAGAGGTAGGTCGTATGCCGGCAGGATTATTGATTGAAATAAAAGTCCGTATAGAGCGCAAGTCTCGACTGTCCTCATGAATGACGGTAGTACATATGGAAACGACGGTTCAGCTGCGATAAACACAAGAACAGTAAGAAGATCTCAAAGGAGTGACTGTGTACTGTGTCGTGACTACCTGGTGCGCTATCACCAGCCATCATTAAGCAGTATGAGGTCTCGACTGTTGCCTGGTACGATATTCCTTTTACTGGTGACCCTCACTACAGGAGAAATAGAATATTATCCAGGTAAGTCTATCTGAAAGCTGCTAAAATATTTTCTGTCATTTATCTGGTTAACGTTTTGACAGTTTCACTGATCATATTTTTTATATGACCTTCTTTTCTTTTGTCTCGCTGACATTACGCCAAGTGGTCAGCTACATGTTAACTTATCGCTACTCTACAGGAAACGTGTGTGTGAAACCACCAACGGAACACCAGCTGATAAGAGTACATACTTGGCTGTGTCGTATTTCCCGTGCATTTTTATTTTTACTTTTATTCTACTGAGCCTCGTTACACCTGATCGTTACTCATAATAATAGAATCGATAGTATCATAGAGTAATAAAACTACTGTTTAATTGACTATTGTTTCTGTGCAGACGTGCTACCAGAGTCACCAAAGGATATTACATTGAAACAGGTGGCCAGGTATCTCGAGGCTCAGAGTCATCAGCAGCATTATTACCCACGTCTACCGACGCACTTTAAGCCGCGAAATCATAAAGAACATCTGCTGGAATTACTGCGAGAGAAGGAAAAGAATATATTGGATGACCTGACCGAGAAGTCGCATATAATTGACGTTCTTCAGAATCAATTAAAAGAACTTGATTATCAACAGCAGACTCAGAGGAATAATTTTTTCAATGACTTAGCGCCCAGGAACGAACGTCAACGCGCTTTCTACGAATTGGAATCCATTCCCAGGCAATTTCCTAACAACTATGGCAACTTTAGGATCCCAAATTTGGAGAAACCATCTGAAAATGGAATTAATTTTGAAAACACTGAACGGAATTATCCTGTTGTCAACGTTCCTATCGCTCCCGTTTCTCATAAACAGGAACGTTATCTTAATCGTGGAATGAAAGAGGAACCTTTTTCCATATTTCCTGGAAGGCATGGACAGTTTCATAAAGACTTATCTGGGGATAATGTTGACGACTCTATTGTTAATAGAGAAACAACAGAACCTATAGTCCAATTTACTTTTAGTTTTGATGATTCTAATTTGGCTGATAAGGATCCGATTGCCGTGAAACCAAATGATCCTCGTTATTATCAGAATAATCCTTTTTCAACTGGTAAGAATTCACAGTCTAATAATTATTACAAATACTGTTAAATGAATAACTTAACATTTATTTTATTATTTAGTAGTAGATCGAAGTACAAATGATCCTGTCAAGGTGATAGAAAGTCATGAGGAAGTCAATGAAAATTCGCCGAAAACTAAAGAATTGGTACCAGAGCAAAATGGTTACGGAAATAAATTCCAAGATATAAACTCAGGGATGATGCCAGAACCACAGAGAAGAGCTGAACATGACCCTTTAGTATTACCAGTTGATCATCAGATTAATAGTGACATCTTTATTATTGGTATGTTTTCAAATAGAAAGAATACTCTATTTACCTTCTTCTACATGAAAAATATTTATTATTCTCTATTAATTATTATACCTTACCTTTTTCTGTTTCAGCTACCGTAGCGGGCTGCTCAGCTGCTGCGATGTTTGCTCTCGTTTTAATCAGCTTAACATGGTGCAGGTGCGACGTTATTTAAAGTCGAACTACCTTCCCAGGAATCATGCTGGCTGGAATAAATAATAAATGGATTAAAGACGGTTAATGATTTCTGGAAGGGAATAAAAAATTTCACAAAGTATTATTCTTACCACAGATAATTGATCTTTAAAGGCTCATTCTTCCCAGACTTCAACGAGGTGCTAAAGCAGCAGCTGATATTGAATATCCAGCATACGGTGTCACAGGACCAAATAAAGACATATCTCCATCAGGCGATCAGAGGCTGGCCCAATCGGCGCAGATGTATCACTTTCAGCATCAGAAACAACAAATAATAGCCATGGAAAAGTACGTGGACGAAAAACTAAGATCGACGCAAGATCAAGTGAACCTATAATTAATTCACTTATTTCTTTAGCCGTACGGCTGCATCTCGAGATCCTGGATCGGTATCTGAAGCCGAGAGCGAGGAGGAGAATGAGGAAGGCGATTACACAGTTTACGAGTGTCCAGGACTTGCACCGGTAAGTCTATCTTGTATCATATAAAATATGAGAATCTCACAGATTGACTTTTCACGTTTTTTTTATTTAACCTTTTGTCGCCCCTCTCGAGTTTCTTCTTTCTGCAATGTAGATGGCTGTATTTTTATTTGCCTTTAATTTTCTGTTCTTGTAGCCTGAAGCTGTGTTTACTATCTAAACTGTCCTTGCTAGAGTCTTCCGTTTATATGGGAAAAGTATTAGCAGACTATTGCCTCAGCTAGGGTCTTCGTTTTAACCCAAGGACATTATTGTGCCTTTTTAAAGACTGGTGAGATGGAGGTGAAGAATCCACTGTTTCATGACGACCCGACGCCAGCTACTCCGGCGCAAAATAATCAACAGGGGGACCATTAGATCTAACTTTGCTGTAACGATGATCATGTGGATGGCGAAGAGGGGAAGTACGACGGTAATTACGACGATGGCGACGAATGCTGATCCTTAATCTGGTGATGCGATAAAGACATGAATCCCTGGTATTTAGTTCACTTTCAATATGTCATATCTTGAGAAGTGTTTATCGAATATGCGAAGCAGAACATACGGATAGACAAGGAAACACGTACACCTAAATTATATACTATATACATATATTTAATTATACAATTTTGCAATTTATACAGGATGTTCCACTATGATCAAGACAAAAAAGTATGTCGACGAATTTCAACGCCAATCGAATGGCTTTCTTCCTAAGGATTTGTCTGATACATAATTCCATTTTTTATCCTCGTATACATTCACACTGTACTAATATCCGACGTATAGTACATGCTACATTTTATATTCTTTATTTTTTCTTCTCTTTAAAGAATCACGTCGTCTTTCATCATGTAAACCTTGTGAAAATGGCTTCCTTCTAAATTACTCTATGAGACCTGGTTTAGAATGACATTTTTTAGCCAGGGTATATATAAGAATATATTATATTACATTTTATGATATATGTATATTATACATAAATATATGTTTTTTTAGACTGTTCTAACGAAATGAAAACAAGAAGTTTGCAGAAGAACTCATGAGCGATCCTTCGGGATCGCTCTTGATAGAATTGTGTCAATTGCAATCGCTGAATAACAATATTTTCTTAGTGTGGTTTAGGATTTCAATTATTTGTCTATTCAAGCATATTAGATATCTGGGCCTCTTCTGCACGTAGTTTGCTTCTTTCAATTTTGAATCCTTTGCGCTCCAACATTTCTTTTCGACAGTCTACCAACAATACTAACTTATTTTCGCCTTATGTTATGCATGTTAAATACAGAATTTTAGTACGCGAATATAATACAAAAATAATAATCGTACAATCGTTCAAAAACTATTTTTATTTTGCTGAATGTTTACTGTCAAATCTTATAATCTTAATATTGGACTTGCTTTTACGAATTTGAAAAACTGTAAATTTTTATCCATTATAACAATATTGGTAGATAGCATCGATTAAAAATTCAGTGTCTGGGAGTCATCATTGAAGCGCAAAGGATTAATCTTTATTTTTTCATCTTTTCTTGCAACAAGATGCTCGATTATTCGATTAGATCTCTAACTTCCAGCAAAGTTGCCCAGAATGAATGTCGTTCCTACAAATAGGCACTAAAGTGCGAGATATCGTATGCGATAATTCATCTTATAAATTATCATGTAATATTATGATAGACAAATTTTATCCAGTAGCAGAATATGCGTATCTGTTGTCGATGAGCTAGAGAAATTTTATTAATGTTGTGTCATGGTACTTGGAGTATTGTACCATAAATTTATTCGGATCAATGTCTTGTCCGGTAGTGCAAGCCCAGAAGCAGATCCTCATAAATGTTTTGTATTAATATCATGAGCAGGGAGATTCATTTATTGAATGTTATTTGAAGAAATTGGGCGCAGCGAATACGAAAATTGTCAAAATAGGCTGGATCATTTATGAATGATGTTGATTGATTCTCGTAACGCTGCGTTTTCCTTTAGGAATATAATAATATATAAAAGAATCGCCATTAAATGTAGAACCCTAAACTTTTCTTCTCAGTTTATATACTATAACGTGAGTCATTTGGTTCATTCTTTTTTGTTATATTTTTCATTTATTGTTATGGAATTTGTAACCTAATTTGTAATTACATTATGTCTAATGCGTGCATCTCTTGGATAAGACATACGGAACAGCTTGGCGATAGGGAAAAATTAAGTTATCGTTTGCTCTTCCATTAATCAAAATGCGCTAGAACGTATACGGAGTGATAGGAACATAATGTACTATTATTTTAGTAAATAAATCATTTATTTTATAAATTGGCATAATACACTGTCGCCCCACTGAAAACACAATGACATTCTTCAATGTTTTTAAGTGATCCAATGCGTATCTAGTCTCATAAGTGAACAATTTTCATGAGGGTAATTTCATGAAAATAATACATTTATTATCCTTGTCCTGAGGGAATTACTGTGCTACTGTTTCATAAAGATGTCTAGAATCATATACATTAGATTTTCATAGTCAATACACGTGCAATGCCTTATTGTAAGCTATTGGAGGTATACAGATGCTTCATAGATGCCTGTTGCATATCATATGATTGTCTTCAGTAGAAACATGCTTAAGAAATAAATATATTTGATTCGTGAAGTTATACTAACTTTGCAAGATTTACTATCAAATGACCAGTCAAATACTCTTGCTCGATTTATATGAGTTAATTGACCTCGGCTTGCCAATTAAAGTCTACAAAATGTGTGAAAGAGATTTTACTATTGAGAGTAACAGAGTATTTTAAGATTTTAAATATTTAGCTTGTTAATATCTACCTTACTGGGTGTTTGCTGCATAGAAATGTAACTCCTGTTACATCCATTTTTTGTGCACTATAATAAAGCTGGTGATGGAAACCCCAAAAAAGGATTCAATGCCAATCGAGATTTTATTGACTAATGAGCTTTGCAAGCTTAATTAGGAGAATATTAAATCAAGTTCCTCCTGCAGTTATACATATGTGTATCCATAACAATTCCTTGATTTATCGCTGTTTCTAAGCTGATGCATCTCAGATAGCAAATGAGTTCAAGTTGAACCCAAACTGTACTAAAGTTGTGATTTCTCAACACTCTTTTGTATTTAAATAGAAGCATTATTATAACATGTACTGAAACTGAGCTTGTTACATGGCAATACTCGTTTAACTATTTTGAATGAGAATACCGTTTAACGGTAGGGAACTTTAGTATTTCATTTCTTAGTATACTTCAATATACTTCACTGTTCTTACATAGGGGGACATCTCTAACCACTTACATAGATATAAATTTAGCCTGAGCATAGCCTAGAGAGTGACTAATTTATATGAAGAGAAAGAAAAGCGAATAATTAGAGGAGGCTGATAGGAACATATTTCCACCAAGATTAGTCTCTCCACCTTTTCATAGTGATTATGTTTACACGGTATTTCCATTCCGGTTCAATCAGTACTGTTCCAAGGCAATCCATCAATCCTAAATATTTCTCAGAAGTATATAAGTGACTGTGATTTCCTAATTCCTTTAGATCAGTACATATTATGCCGGTATAAGCCCGCCGTATAAACGTAGTCAACGTTGCAGCCACTTTCGAAGTTATATTACTCAATTACCATATGTCCATGGTTTTAGACCAATGAATCAGTTATGAGCTTAGAGCTTTGTGTATACATATAATTTTCACTCTGCCTATTGAATACTTACACCTTTTGGATGTCTCACAGAAGATTATTGCAAACACACTCCTTTTTTGTCTCTTTGTTGAGTTTTATCCTCTTTGTAGGAACATGGATTTCCTGTAGTCCAGGCTTGTACTAGCGAATATAGCGTAGAAAGATAATTGTAATAAATTATAGATGATTTAAAAAAAGCGTTATTTATATTAATATAACTGATAAACAGGACAACACAACAATACACGTATTATATTAAGGAGAAGTTTGGAATTATTTAAATATTTATTACTAGTCGTAATATGTTACATAGAAAGGCACAAACAATGAAAAACATGTCTCTATGATCTATCATCTAGATCTCTAAACATCATCATCACTTAATAATCACTGTCGTCAATGATAATCGCCATTCGTCGTTTAACGTCGCTTTGAAAATAGCGTCGTCGATCGTGTCAGGACGTGCTGAACTTAAATTGCCCTTTCTTCAACACGTTAAAATAACTTAACGCACTATTCACAACCCTAGAACAAAATTTCTCCCACGCCGAGTATCCCTCGTGCAACGACAGGACCTCCCACATCTAGTTTCAGGTTAAAAGGGAAGACGTAAAAAAGAAGAGGAAAGATCAGAGAGAAAGGAAAAAGAATTCATGTGAAGGAAGGTAGAAATTCTCGCGCGGAGTCGACGGCGGCGTCGCGACGTATTCAACCAGAAGAATAAATAAATGTTATATTTATTAAAGGATCTCAGCGCGCTACTAGCACGTGGAAATACTTCATGGGACGCAGAGTAAAACGTTGAAATATTATTGGATCTCATGTGTATTAAACGTTTTTTGTTTTCCTGCCTCAAAAGTCGATCACACGACTGAAGGACTACGTTAGTCCGTATCAAATTGTTGAAACTATTAATAGTTTATGTTCTTATTTCAGTGTACAATAACCTAATTGTATTGACGGCTATCTAAATCAGTATATCTCATACATATTTCATTTTGCTATTGTATACCTTTGTTCGCTTTTTGCGTTTCTTGTTCCCGACATAAAGTTCGACAGGGTATTTTAGGCCAAGTGCTTTTAATCAGTCTGCCAGTCCTCCGATAGGAGGACTGAATTTACAAAGGACAGGATTTGCAATTAACGTGGAATGTTTTACCTCCACAGACTTTATTCATCGTTCTATCTTTTTCTTCTGTTCTTTAGTTTCCTGGAAGACATTATTCCCACGCTTTCCTATAGATTTGCATTTAAAACACGGCTGTCTGCTGCCTGAGACTCTTAAAAAAATTAAAAAGAATAACCCGACGTGTATAATATATATAAATATTTTTATGTATACCTTTCAAAACAACTTCGAAAATTCTCACACATCACCGCGTCGCTCGTAATTGCATATTTGTATTATTAGTTTCTCTTTTTATAGTTTTCGTACTATTTACTTTTACTTTTCATTGTGAATCAACAGTCATTCGTTCATTCGTTCATTCAGTCAGTGATTTATTAATATGTTCGTTCAGTAGGTTGCGCCACGACGATTCCAATGAGAACATCATTTACGTTATATACGCGATATATAAAATCTAGAGCCGAGGAAAAAGCGCACGGCCATCTCTCTAAGATATAATTTGAAGTACATAACAGCTTAGAAAATGACGTTCTCTTCCTTCACCCTATGGCCAAGAAAGAGACCATACGTTTCTCTACACATTTGACATACATTTTTCAATATTCCATCGCTCCTTCATTAATTGTCTATTCTTGCATGCTCCTCCCCGCCATACGAACATTTGACAATCATTTTTTTAATCTTTTCCTCTTTATATATTTCTCTTTTATAGCCTTCTTCATCGATAATAATTATGACCACGAGCACCGTTAATGTACGTTCATTACATGCAGCACCTGTAAACGGGACTTCAATTCGCTTGCAAATTGCGCGAGAAAATGAGAGACAGAAGGAGAAAGAGAGAAATATAGTCCGCAAAGAGCGATACTTGGAATGAAAAAACTTATTTACAAAAGACAGCCTTTAGCTTGTAATAGTAGTTTCGATAACAGCAGATTAAAAATCAAAGATAATTATATTTGATTTAGTGCTATTAAAAATATAGGACGATAGTAATGGGAGACAAATTAATGTTGCGTATAAGAGAAGCGCAAGAATATTCTAATGGCAATTTGATAAAAACCTTTTTAAAAAGTACAATCCGTACTTGACTTCGCGCAATCAGGTACCTTAAGAAAGATAGGAGAAGCTAAACGGGAATTAATAAGAATTGCATACTTATTAGCAGTTCAAAGATAATTATAACCAGTACATTTTCTTCTGGATGAAAATCAAATTTTATCAACGATAGAAAAATTCTAAGCAAAATCAGATCTGTACCATTCTGTGACGTGAAACTGAATTTTGACAAATTTGCACGTTTTTTTTTCTTTTAAATGAATTAGAAAAAAGAGACGTAAAGGTTGGAGAGTGTTGGTAGAAAGATACAGAAAAAAAGAGATAAATAAATGCCAGAAATGGCCTCCATTCACAGTTTCAACATAAAAAAGAAAATGATCCTATCGCTCGTCATCTCTTAAGAATTACAGGATCTTCTGCTCGCCTAACAACTAGCAAATGTCAGAGCACTGAACCAGGACTTCTGGTGAGCCTTAACACGATTATGAAACTACTTCGACGAAGAGTACTTTGAGGAATTTAAAGAAATATTCGAGGAATGAAAGCGTCTCGACGGTGCAGGACTCACGGGAGCAGATGGCGAAGCTCCTGTAGGTGTTGTGGGCTTAGATCCTCTGCGAGATCTTCTCATTGACGAGTAAGGGCTGGTTCCTCGGTTAACGTGCTCATGCGCATATAATAGTACACCGATATCCCTGTTGCCAGCCTCCAGGGCGATTTTCAGGGCAGAACTGCCATCCACGTCGACGATAGAGGGATCACAATCAGGATGTGCCAATAGAAGGCGCACTATATCTGTATGTCCATGCTCGGCTGCACACATTAGAGCAGTACTGCCATCTTCGTCCTGGATATTCACAGCTGCACCAGCGTCCAGGAGAAGCTGAGTCATGTCCTTTCTCCCATGAGATACAGCAAGCATCAGCGCAGTCTGTCCGTGCTAGGTGCAGATTAAAATAAATGCGTTAGCAAGAATCCTGCTGGTGATTAACGTCAATCCCTGTAGACGATTCACGACTGTTTTCTTATACTTACGAGCTTAGCGCGTACGTTAACGTCAGCCAGCTGGAACAATCTGTTGGCTACTGAAGCGTGTGTGGAGTTCCTCACGTCGGCAAGGGCTGCCAACATAACAGCTGTGTAACCGGCGACGTTTGCCTTGTTGATGTCGCAGACCTTTGAGTCCAAGAGGATGGAAACCACGTCAAAATTACCATGAGACACTGCATAGTGCATTGCCGTGTTTCCGCTGGAATCAGTCATATTGACTATGTACTCCAATAGAGATCCGGAACTCTCCTCGAAGCAATCCAGATAGTCCTCGACGTCCAGAGGATTAGCCTCGGCCGTGCTAGAGATCTTGAACCATTCTTGTTGTATTACATTTGTTGCGTTCTTAATCTGATGTGAAATATTTCTACTGGGCGATTTTCGCAGATTGTCATTCAAGACCTTCATGGCGGCTCGCATTTCTTTACTTGGTTCAATCTTTTTTCTTGGCTTCTCTTGAATTGGCTGGAACAGTGCGGACTCTTGCAATTCATGCTTCTCATCTGCGACCGACTCTTTCTCCGAACTTGGTGACTCTTCTGGAACGATCTTTTCGCTACTAGTCTTTTCCGTATCCAATTGTTGAAGTCTGAAACAGAATACACATTCCCATAGTAACGTAATTGTTCTTGCGCGTATCTAAAGGTAGATATATGACATGTACAATAAAAATGAACAAAACCAAATAAAAAAATGTTTCAAGGAATTTAAGACAAACTCAATTGCTAATAAATATACTTAAAAAATGTCATTCTTTAATACTCTCCTGCCACAAACGTTCTGATATCAGACTGCCAAATCATTGAGAGAATAATGAGCCAATTCTGAAATTTATTTACCCAGTATTCTCGTCAGAAGACAATTCGTGCAGGTTACACTCGCGAAATAAATGACGAACTTGCTGCCGCTGCAGCATCGATCAGCCGAGATCGAAATTAAGCAGATAAATCCATCACAACCAAATCCAAACTAAGGCGTTGCTTCTTTCCGCATAAATATGAATTTACTACGTAGAGATTGGCAAGGATTAAATAAAAAAACCGCGTCCCAGGCGGCGTTACTACTCGTTTGATTCTCAACCCCTGGGAAGCGGGTCACCTTCGGCTTTTCGAGGGTGGCTTGCAAAATAATAATAGCCAGAAAATTACTACCCCACGAGAAAGCATCGTGCACGACATGTTCCCTTCTACTGAGCTACAACTTTACCAGGACGGCTAGTAGATTCCTAGTCACGGACATATGGCAATATGCGCCATGACCTCGCCAATCCTAAAGCCTAAAGCGTTCCCCCCTCTCCCGTCAAATGTACCGTAATGCGCAAACTCGTCTTTTGAATTGCATACATAATAGCAGAGGCAATAGGCTATTTCTTTTGACAGGAATAACCTCTACTCAGTGTACTCAATTAGCAGGAAGTCTCTAGTCAGTACGGTAAAAGTATGACAGTTGTAGATATTTCTCAAGAAGGTGTGAATTAATAAGATCAACTAATAGTAATTGATTTTAGCACTACTTACCGGTTGTGAGTCTCGTATTGTTCCTTATTATCTGAATCATATCTGATAACTCCAGCAGGAGGAATTTTCGTGTAGGTATCCTGCCTTTTGAACTGTCGTCGGTAATCTGGAGTGTTCAAGGAAATGTGGGAAGGTCTGGGTATCCTGGATACGGTATTTGAGATCTGATGATTCATGCTGTTTTCGCTATTGTTGGTTATCTGTTTAGCCAGGGTCTTGATGGTTTCTTTACAGTTGTCACAGTAATTGGCAGCGCAGGAAATTGTGATGTGTGGCTTGACAGACTCGCCGACCGATACGTCAATGAATTTCTTCTTCAGAGTAGAAGTTCCAAACTCCCTCTTTTTCGGTGTCAAGCCGGATGTGTCCGTTGACCTTACGGAAGTCTTGATCAGTCCCTCTACAAGTACTCCAACGGATTTGGTCGTTTTTCGCTTGGGCTGCGTGTCGCCGTAATTAAACGAATGACTTCTGGAGTTTAGAGAGTTCAAGGAATTCAAGGATACTGGTATCGTCGATACTTGATCTGGACCGACACCTATGGACCGACTTCCTGGGCCAATTTTGACGTCCACGCTAGCATCCAAAGTTCTTGGTTTCACAGTGACGCCAATATTAGATTTCATTTTTATCGGTTCTGCTACCTGAATGTTTTTATCGCTCGTGACTTTAGACCGTGCTTGACATTGTGTCTCTCGCGAGACTGTCTCCTTCTTAGGTGGAATATTCTCCAGTTTATAAACCCTGAGAGCGTTTTCGACAATGACATCCATTTCGCTAGCAGTGACTACCTCCTTGAAACTGATATCAGTACCCGTTCCACAGGATTTCTTTTGGACTTCAGGAACTTTCCTAATCTCTGGTGCAATTTCTTCAACGTTTAATTCGCTACATACTAAGTTTTTACGCAATATTCTCTCGGTATTTGTGCCGAATTCTCTGAGCTTTCTGTCCTTCGCGTGACTGGGTGTAACTTTACTTGACAAGTCGGGAAGAATATTTTCAATTCTTAGTGGACTTCTGTTTAAAGATTTTTTCAATTTCTCCTCCGGTTTGATATTCTCGAGAAATAGGTCACTCCTGGTCAACCTTAATAAAGCGGAATCATTACTCTCTGGGAGTATATTCTCAATCTGCAGTTTGCTACGTTCTAGTTTCTTAAGACTCTCCCTAGATGAAGAATATCTGTCGAGTTTGTCGGAAGGTAGGATCTCCTCGACCTGGAGAAGACTACGTTCCAGAATCCTCTGAATGGGAGTACTGGTCACCATTCCTACGTCTCGAGTTCTTACCTATTGTGAAAACGAAATAAAACCAAACGTAAAAAAATATACAAATCACACCTACTAGTTGAAAGTTTTATTCCTTCTTGTTTACCTGCTGATAAGAAACACCGACATCTCTCGTCATGACTCCGCACATAGTTCCCATGTCCCTGGTAGGCATCTTCATGGTTCTAAATGGTTCAAGAAGACTATGTTCTTCGGAAAAGGATTGACTACGATACCGTTGCAGATTGGTATCATTGTTGTTCCTAATCCTAGACTTGGCGAGCTCGTCTATCTGGTGCAAAAGATTTCGCTTCTCTTCTTTGAGCACTGACACCTGTACCTGAAGGAAGATTGGGACGTGGATAAGAGGAGGCATTGTTCATCCTGTGCCTCGGGTGGAGTTGCTAGAAAGTGCCATAGCAATTAACGTAGAAAGGCAACCGGTCGGCACTCTAAGGAACACGACTGATTCACCTAGGGGAATTCAGTCATCGTTCGATCATGAAATCTATAGTTCTTCAAAATCGAACCCTCGACTTTTCATTTACTGGAGTTGACATCGCGCCATTAAATTCAAATAGAAATCAATAGGTCACCAAATAAATCTTAAAAGATTCTCTCAACCAGTTACCAAAAGCTTCATGCTTATATTCGTTAATAGGAATTCTATAAACACCACTTGCTCTGTAATCAACTACCTACCTGTAGCATGGGAATAACTTTAACTTGCTCTTCCAGTTCTTTCATCCTTTCCAGCGATGCGGCCATCTGTTCCCTGATGTTCTGTCAATTAAACAGAAATGAAAGGCATAAAGCAAATTAAGTACGCCCATTGGAAGTGCAGCGCGTGCATCCTGCATGCAAGTTGGGTGTACATACCTGAAGAGCACCAGTGCTGAGATTGGAGTTTCCACTGCCGATGCTTGCATTGTCGAAATCCACGATGGACTCGACGTTGCTCGAATTTTGCATATGAGAGGCAGTGATGGTTCCATCTAAATAGAATGACAAGAAATCAATATTAGTCATACAACTATTATGCCAATTGTACGCGAATCTCTTCGTTACAAGAACATAATGGTTTCAAGTAAATGAGTAAAAAAAATATGACAACATTGTATGTTATTCTTTCGAGCGAATCCAAGGACTGGAAGTACTCGCATTGATGCCTTGTAACTGATGTTACGTAAAGGTGCGTGTCAGAAACCGATGCACCGAGTCAAAATAAAAAGAAGAAAATATTGAAAGAACTATACAATGCATTCGCGTTTGACCTTAAAATGCAGTGAAGTGTCTGGCTGGGTATATGAATAATTTATAAACATTAGCAAGAAAGTAGTAATATTCCTTTCTAACGAGTGCTGCACCTTTGCGAGCTTCTTGACATTTTTCAAATCACTTTACGAAAGTTCGGATCAACGGTTCTTAATTATTTATACTGGAACACCACCTATTACAGTATGCACAAGTTTACTTAATGATAACAGCAATCCTCGAATGGTTTAGGGTCAAGAATCACGGCCTGATGTATGTTTAACTAGCATGAGCTGAAATCGTGATAAGGCGTCTGGCTTGTTTGGACCAAGATAAGAATACACTTTTAATTAACTTTATCCTCTTGTAAACGTAATAACAGTTGCCAAAGCACGTTATACGTTTAATAGCTGACGTAGTTAATGTCTGTCAGTCTGGCATTACTGTTCTGCCCCCAAAAAGATACGATTTGTAACTACTTAGTAGTCTGTTTGATGTGAAAACAATAAATGCTAGGAAACGCATGCTTTATCCAGCCAAAAATTCTCACTAGAACATTTTGACTTGGACTTCTGATTGGCTCGTGGATAATGGAAAGAAGATACATCTCGAAGATCCTGTTTTCTGAGAAAACAACTATCGCCTGATGATGCAGAGGGACAAACAAGAAATATAGCTTGACGTTTGACAGTGTGCACTCCGCAATGGATAAATACGCATTGAACGTTGAAGCATTTTCAATGTACATTGATTGCAATTAATCTTGAGGATACGGAAGAGTCCACAGTTTCACTTGGTCCAGAAAATAAAGCAAAGATCCATCAACTTACGACTTTTGCGTTTAATCTTGAGTTTGCAGAAAGGTAGTCGCTTTCTGATGAAATTTTTCACACCCATCTTCTCCCCTGGACAACCTCGTACACTCTTGTCCGTAGATATTGGATAATTGAAATAACAGTGTAGCGCCAAGATAAGATGTAGTTATCTTGACCTTTTCATTAGCATTATTGTACACAAGTATATTGGAGTTGCGAGTGGCTCTTGGAATAGAAGCCGAGAGAGATGCAAGGAAAAGTGATGCTAAATTTAAAAATAATGATTGCCATTGCCAGCGATTATTGAATCTTAAGCTGAACGACAATCGGTTAGCGCATATAACTTCTCACTCATGACTTCAGGCTAATTTTACAAGACTAATATTGGAACTATTATTAGACTTTAATTTTAGAGAGAATCGCACGGTATTCGCGCACGATTTAGTTCCCGTATAGTCGTCACATCTTGCAGTTACTCTCACTTTTTCTTTCACTCGTTATTCCTTATTGGTTACTATTATTATTATTTATTTGTATCTATCACACGACTATTGTTAGGAGAGCATTCGAAGCCGAGAGCCTTTCGCCCTGGCTTGTAGCTCGCGTTCGACTGCCAGAACATTGCTACTTCGGATTCCACTTCGCCAGGAAAGAAGTTCAGGAGTAGGGAGAATCAACGGATCCGATACACTTCACTATTAATCAGGAAAGTTGTACTTATCAAATGTACATTCAATTACAATGCTTGAGATAGGAGAGAACAACGACGCTTCTTGCGATGAATTGATTGTTCTTGTCAACAAATTAAGAAACTTGTAAACACAAAATTTATCTTTTAAAGTTTGAAGAATTCATTGTTGCTATATATGATTTAGTAAATTTTTTCACTAAATAAGTTATATAGTTTCTTTTAGAACAACACCACGTGATTAAGGGTGACTGAACTTCTTTTCGTTAATATTGACCTTCTTTTAAATAGAAAATTTAATTCAAATATGGCTCATCCAAACTGTCGGTTGGTTAGTCATTTTTTTAGTCCTTGCTCGGCAGGTGCAATGCCATATGCGCTCTATGTAAGGCTGCATCGATGCAATCCAAGCCACAGCTGCTCTAATTTCATCTTTTTTCAACACCTGAGATTGCCCCAATGAATGCAACATCCCTAATTTTCGTTCTGCTAGGATCACCTGTCAGTGGCCACTTGTTGCTCAGCTAGGAGGTCTGAGACTCGGATAGAATTATTGACGTGGGACTGAAACAAGAACAACGGTTGTTCAGACCGAACAAGTGAGAAGGAAGACAAGCGTAAATAACGTACCATAGGTATTCGTCGAAGTAAAAATAAAGTCAAGAGTTCACAGTTCCAGTACGGATTTTCTTATTCCTCGGTATCTAATAAGAAACGGTTATTGCGTGGTTGCTGCTCGGCAGGCATTACGGTTACCGGAAGCAGGTGGTTTCGGCTACGCACTGCCGAGTTTCAGGGTTCACGAGTTCGTAGGTTCGCAGCTTTCCTTATACGTGTATTGCGGATAAACATTTCTAAGGTGATACGTGACAATAAATTTGCTTTTTTCCTTTTACGTAACAATGTACGTGCCGGGGATACGGAATTTTCAGTGAAAGAGAAGAGTGAGAAGATCTTTGTTTGAAGATTGCGTATAATGGTGTTGTGAAAGAATGGAGAGAAAAAAACAATTAATTGAACGTCTCTGGGCTGGGAATTTTTTCGAGTGAATAGGAGAGAGATCTGTGAGAATATAAAATTTCGAGCAAATTTGTCAGATAATGAAATTGAGATATATATATAGAGAGAGAAATTATGAGCGAATATCTGAGACATCGCTAAAGATAGAAAAATCATCCTATCTCAGGTCGTTCGACCTTCGTGTCCTGGAAGAGAGTAGCCGGTTTTGGTATAAATTAGCATCCGAACGCGGACTAACATGCATACAGATAGAACTCCAGGCGAGCCAATAGTTGGAAGCTGACCATTAAAATTTGGCAATTTCAAAAGCAAGATAAATGTTACAGCAATTTTAAAATACTCACCCAACCTCTTTAAATTGATACACACCCGTACAAATGCCAAGTGAAATTGATGTACGGTAACTCTCTCGTACGGTTTTATCTCTATTGATAAATTCATCAATGGATTATCTTTAAAGAATTTCGATAAGATCATCCACTGATATCTGGCCGCACAAAATAAAAAAAGATTCAGAATGTCCTGCAACTAACTTCATTTCCCATTATTTTACTACAAGACAAAACTTTCTCAAGGAGTCCTATTCCCATGAAAATTCTCACAAGTCTCACTGAGACGGTTCCAGGGAAGCTTCTATCTTCTTATCGAGCACCTTGCAACGAGATGCCAAGATGAAATTGAAGAAATAAAGATGGACACTGACAGTGTATCCGATAAGGTCGACGCTAAAGAAAAGAGACTAATGAAATAAGAAGCAACAATAAGAGAATGCTGACAAATCCTCAAGAGTTGAAGGCAATGGGTGTTGGTCAGTATAAGCTGTAAGAATTGTAATGACACAATGTGGGTCGACCATGAGAGATGAACTGATTAGTAAACAGAGTAATTGTACAGACAGTATTGACTGGGTAACGAAATGCCATTTCTCTACGGCGAAAAAATTGCTCTAGCATGAAGAGGATCGTCTCGTTCTATCTCGAGACGCCAGAGAATTTAGCACGAGGAAATCGAACAGCCGTGAATACGATTCGTGGCAAATTTTTAGAATTAATAATCCATTAGAAACGGTAGCCAATAAACGAGATTGTCCGTTAGCTACTTGTGCCCCTATAGATCTGGATGGCACGTCCTCAATTTTTTATCCTCGAATAACGATGAAAGAAAAAAAAAAAGTTTCACCGTATGATTTATACGGAATTACAGTTTTCCACTCACCAGATGACGCTGCTGCACCGACTTTCTGACCCTTGTAAATGTTAATATTGATAAACGAGAACACAGGACACATCTTCAGATATTCATACACTTTCCTCACGGCACTGACTAGACACAATTTTGAGTTCAGTAGCACATTGCAAATCGTATGCAATAGAATCATTGAGAATTCTACTGACTTTTACAACAGTTATTTCATAGAAAATACTATTGAAATTGTGTTACATTGTATACCGATCATTTACACAACAATAAGGTTTAAAAAGAAAAAAAAACTAGTAGCTTATCATATTATTACATGACATACATATATAGAATCCAATTGAATCTATCATGAAATATCCAATTATTTATGGATAATGTGTATGTAAAATGTCTCCGAAGAAAAGACCATGTTATATACTGAACTTTATTTTGGAAACTAAGGACTACTACTGACTAGTGTGGTACTAGCAGCGTTGACGTCGACAGTAAACAGAGAGTAGAGAGGGAATGGGAAAGTACATACCTGGCAAAGGGGAATATGAAATTAACTGTACATTTCCTTGAAACTCCGTTCAGGTAGACATCCGTTTTCAAAAAAAAGGTTTCGATTTTATCTTTGAGGTATTAACATTAAATAAACTTCTTTGACTCGTTGGCAAATTCAAACTTACCGGGTTTCGAGGAGCGTCTCAGAGTAGCTTCGAAGTCCCCCACTACATCGCTCAGGTCCAGATTTGTTGTTACTTGATGAATATTTGAAGGCCTCGCGTGTCCACATCTGGGCAAGGTCGTCACGCAATTTACTGTTAAATTTTCTTGAGGAATTTTCGGAAGTTCGGCTTCTATACTGGCTAGGGCTGGGCTTACCTGTAAAATCCTTGGTGTTAATATCGAAATGATTTTTATATGGTAATTTGATCAATTGCCAGATAATATAAATACGATGCTAAGGCTTTGCAGCTCTTAAGGAACTTAAATAAAAACCTTTTATGATCTAAGACTGCTACGCTTCTCTATGATAGTTCTTACAACTGTTGAAAATTTTTAAGAATCTATCACAATAACTTCAGTGTAATTCTAACGGAATGATTTTTCTTACCAGGCCCAGAAGAACTTCCATTGACTGACATTGTCGTCTGCGTTCTCGTTTCTTGCGTCTTTCGCTTATGGATCGATCGCTACCGGTACTTCCTGCCGCAACAGCTTCGCAATATCGAACGAAATCCAAATCAATGTGATATCCATAGGGACAGCATAGACATTTCGAGCCGGATGAGCTGTTGTCCAGGAAACCCTGGTTAGACACTGAAAAAAAATATCAAATGAGTCACGTAGCTAATAAGAATAATACAGGAGTATAAACAATGAGATGCAATACTTTTTAGAAAATTTACTAATTCTACTTATACTGCATCTAACTTTTAATAGGATTCAATAAACAATAATTTTCTATACGTCCGAGGAATCATGCTTATGTTCTTATTGATATTGATTCTGTTATGACTGTATTTTGTAAGATATCAATAAAGCAGTTTATTGCTTGATTCAATGACAGTGTTGCATGACTCAAGAAAATGACTCGGTAAGTTTCCTTGGATGTTTCTCTGGTTTAACGAACTTGCGCTTCGGTGCTTGAGGCAACATGCCGTAACCCTTGGCATCTGTCCAATCGGCCCGGTAATAATAATCTGCAAGTTCATTAGCCGGAATTCGCGGATCTTCAACATTTGGAGGCAAGCGGATCTCTTATTATATCTTGGAAGTTGTCGCATAAAGATAGTTACCGTTTCCGTTGAAAACGCGTCCTGAGGATTCCACGATGAGCGCCATTTCTTCATTGGTCAATGGTCATTCCATTCTGAAACATTGAAGTAAAGTGGTACAACGTTAGACCACAAATGTATGTACACTGTGCGAAAGTAGGGAAAATAATTAAAAAATTTTGTTTCAAAATGTCCACTGAGCGGTGCTCTAATTAACGTGTAAACAAAAGAAAAAGAATGCACGAGAAGTCAAACGAAATTAGCCCTTAATTGTCAGATGAAGAGTACCCAGTAACCCTAACTTTAGGGTTTTATTCTTATTCTCCTCCTCTTCTTCTTCTTCTTTCCTTTCTATTTCGTCCCCGAGTCACAAGAAGTATTTTCTACGACCGTTTCGAGCTGATCTAAATTCGTAGGCCGGATTTCAGGTCTGACGACTGACTGACTCCTCGGTCCTCTTCGGCTTGCTCGATTTCATTCAAAAAGAAATTCTTTCTTCCATTCTTACTTTCAGTGCAATTTAGAACTTTTGTTTTTGTCCTGAACCCAACTACAGTGCACCTCGTCAGAGAGTACGATGACAAAACAGATGTCAAGATTTTCTCAGGAGTCTATAGCGTAATACTCTTATGACTCTTCCTTCTTGTTCTTCAAGTTCCATGAGTGGTCTCGATGGCTAGCTAACTCGTTGCTTGGTTGGCTGGCCGGTTTTGCAGAGAGTCTTCGTCGTATATGGAAGCGGTTCAATGGAAAGTAAACGTCAGCCTACCACCGGCATTCGGAAACCATGGCCTGATTCCATAAACTATACGGCTTGATTTTTATCCTATACTCACTAACAACTGCTACTATTCCGTAGCTATTACGTACTCCTTGACATTAGCCTACGTTGGAAATAAACCTGTCTATCGGGCTGTATCTTCTGTTTTTTCATACCAAAAGTAAATAATTTTCCGTATCAACTGACACTTCACTTTTTACTGATAACAGCGACAATAATGATTGATCGATATCAGTGAAACTAGAATTAATTTTGCACTACTTTATTGAATTGTAGAAACTTTTATTTTTACACAGCTGAATCAAATAAAATCGATCAGGTAATTGTACTTTCGTTCAGTTTTATCGTTGAGTTACCACTGAACGCTGATAAACTTGCGGTGCATAGTTACGAGCATCTGATAAAAGAAGACCTATAGAGATAACGAGTGATAAGAGAAGTTCCTGATAAAGACGAGAGAGTCATCGATATCAAAGATTCCTCTTGTTGAGGTGTATTGTTTTGAAAATCCAAGAAAATCAAAGTGCCCAAGTGACGATCAATTTTAAATCCTGCATTTCCTCTTTACCGTTCAAAGAATGAGGTGGCACAATTTGCAAAAGCTCACGATGAAAGTCGAATAAAGATAATTTAAAAGATAAAGTAAACAAAAATATTATTCTCAATATTTCGCTTACACTCTTCAGAATTTACGTCTCAACGTAGAATTTCAGGGAAGAAGTCAAGAGCGGTTAATGGGTCCTGAGATTTTAACGAGGAGCTCGTGGCAATGAGTCAAAAGAAGAATAAGAAGAGCTGCCAGTCAAAGTGGCGGATGTCCCAAAAAAGGATGGAGGAAAGAGGTGGAAAAACAGAAAGGAAGAACGAGGATGAAAGAAATAAGAAAAATATTCATGAAACAACAAAGTTCACGTTTGCCACACGTCGTACAAAGCCAACAAGTATTCTTCCTTCACTTCTTCATCCTAAACTTTCGTTTTACCCTTTCCTTTTTATTTGTCGAGCCCATCTCAACATTACCCCAACGAGTATTTGTTACTGGTAAAAGTTAACCGTACTCTTAACCAACAGCATTGACATTGGTATTTTCGTATTGCACAGTACCTCGTGCGGTAATACAGTGTACTCGGCAATACCGGCTGTGTACGGATGCACACTTGTCCATTAAGTTTTTCTGAATGAAGCCAAAAATAGTAGGGCTTCCACCGGATGGCGATAAAAAATCTCACGTATTTTTGTCATTTCACTAGGAGACTTTGAGCAGCATCTCATCCACGAATCTTTACTTCCCTTCCCACTCCGACATTGCTCCTTTGACTTGTGCCGACCAGGTTTTGGAATTCAAGAATTCCTGTCTTCTGTGTGAGAGGACCTTTAGTCTTCTGGGGACTGATGCAACTGGGCCCCGGAGGCGTTACTTGCGTGGGCGTTAAGGACTACGGTGCGTTAGCGTGTGGGCATGTATTCTCATATACAGGGCCTTTCTCGGCACACGTATGTAGTCAGTTGGAACCACTGGACTCTAGAGACTCAGGTTAAATTCAATGAATAATATTTCTCAATCAATAACATCAATTTTCTTTCGTTCCACCTCATTCACAACTCAGTTAATTAGCGTTGTCGGTCAATACCTAACCTAGCATTTATTGTATATACATATATACAATTTTAAAAGTCCTAAAACCGTTAAAGCTATTCTCATAAGCGCATGGCCCTAACCAAAATATATCACATTGACAATGCTTATGCTAGTTGACGAATGACCCATTACATAATTATTGAACTTGTAAGAGTACAACTAAACTGTCTTCAGCTGTGAGAGAATTTTTTTTTATTAACTAATGCAAAGAGAAGTCATCTCTCTCAGTCAAACTTATATCCGAACAACACATAACTTTTCAGACGATTTACTGGCTGCCAGTTGTATACTCATGACGGGTGTGTGCTACACACGTGCTCCTCCCGTACAGTGTCTAAGATTTTTTAGCATGCTTCCTCAACTTAAGATCTAAAGGCACTCGTGTCGAAGACAGAAAAGTGAAGAAACAAGTGAGGGAGAGAGAAACTAAGTTTCCGGGTTGTTACAGTAAATCACTTATGGCGGCCAGAAAGGTCTGAGAAAGTGCCGCCTTATTACTAGCAGAGCTAAGGTAGGATACTACCAGTAGTGTCGTTAGGTCTATTATTATTACATTCTTCTCGTGATTCACGAGCCTATGACATTCCGTTAGATCCGAAAGACTTGACGAAAATACACAACAGAGCACTGCCATAGTTCTTTAATACAATTCGTGGAGCCAATTACGCATTCTCTTATCTAAGGAATTCTATAGGTCCTTCCTGAATAATATTTAACTTCTTCGTGACAGCGAGTAAACATCATTAAACGATATGTAAGTTTAGCATAATATGCCGTCATCGGTCACCGAGTAAAACTACTACATAAAGAGTACCATATAAGAAAAATAAACTAATAGGAGAGAGAGAGAGAGACCCATTCGCTTGAATGGACTAGCAATCATATCTTAGGATTATTTTCAAGGCTTATGACCACTCCTATTGGCGCAGATAAAGAGAAAAATAGTAATGAAGAGAAACGTCAGAATCGTCATCAGCAGGAGTCGTAATCGTATGTCGTCATCCAAATCAAAAGCACCTAGGCTACACGCAGTACACGTGCTGTTGGACTTCCGTGCACAAAATTTTCTGTGTCATTAGATCAGATGAATACAAAAAGAAATAAAGAGAACATAGCCAAAGGCACGTACCTATAAAGTATAGCGTTACCAAATATAGTCTGCAATCTTTGATAGGGTTCATATGAAATTAAAACTTTGAAGCAGTATACTGGAGACGCACAATGTCCATGACCCGGAAAGACATTCTTCTGTCATCGCGATGTTCGCAAACGTTTCAATCGTAGAGTTATATCTGTTTTCTGCTTCTTTCGATTCAACATATTGGACTATCTTAATGCCGACTAAAAGATACGATAGGAACAACTGTACAATTTTTCATGCTGTCTCGTTCAACATTCAAAAAAATATATATATATCGGAGCACCATTCTCTTTTGTTACCTTTGAGTTAAGAGCAAAAGTAGATGACGTTGCAAGGTATTGCGCAATCGCGCACGTGCGTACACGTGTGTATCGTAAAGGAAAAAACTGTCTCTTTACGTTGCTACGTGGTTCAAGCATATCTTCAGGAGGTCTGGAATAGTACAGAACCATTGTGAATTTAAATTCATGAGAATCACGTGTGACAGGTAGCCATTAAACTCGAAAAGACATGGTTATATATGTACTGACAAAAGAATTTTTACAAGACAAAGTTATTAACGTCAAACTAGATACATAGTTCTGTACAATCGAGTTTTTACGATCAAGTGTTCTCCGAATAACCCTGTACACGTAGTTTTACTGCTACACAAAGAGTGTCGCATTATAATGTGTTTGAGTCCTGCGTCACTTGAGAGAATTCGCGAATCACCCACGCAAATGATTCAAGCACGGTGTCTCTTTTTTTTTAACTAACGACCGTGAAGAGCTTGACTGCTAATTTAATAAAGTCGTCCGATCAATATTTACTATTATTAAACTGATTGATTTCGTTCCTATGCAGAAAATGAATGAAGATATCGTGAGAGGTTTCTCCGTGAAAATGCACAGTGTACTGAGAATCGTAATGAGTTTACCGATAGCGAATAGCTTATCGCGAAATGGATATTATGCAGACGGCCCAGTTGGCCCGCTACGTGCGTGGAAATTAAACGAGTGGTACGTAACTGGTAAACAGAATCGCATTGCCTCAATACGAATTCGATGCTTAGTTTACAGCGTTGGTACCAAACAGTTTAGTATCAACGCTGAAGTTTTCCAGTAAACACTCTTTTTCGCGAAATCAACTAAATCCATTATTGATATTCCAATAATTGAGTAAGAACACAATGAAGGTTTAATACTCAGTGATCTAGTATTATAGACGGTTCTAAATGACTAAGCGTAATACCGCCTTTAAACGTACAAAAACAATCTATTTATTGTGGCAAAACAATGCATCGAAGTTTTTTACTGGCTGATTGTTACACAATAATGTTTATAAAATTTAGTACTCACCTATGGTTTAATCCATTGCCTGGTATCAGGACTTTCGCCATCTCTCCTTAGGTAATCCAACACAGTTCAATTTTACAGATGACGTCTCGTCTCCACGTCTCGAGGTAAATCACAAGCACCTTGTAAGATGAAAAAAAAGCACCAGAGACTCAGCCGTTCTCACGAAGGAGACGGCGGATTCTGAAGTAGCCGGGAGTATGTGTAGTACCGCGACGACTCTCCTTCTCTCGACTCAGCCAGTAGTGGCCCCACTCTGCTACACGGCTGCTCACTTCTCTGACTCTCTCCGTTTCGCTTGACACTCGCTCTCTCCCTCGGAGACGAAAAGAGAAAGAGAGAGAGAGAGGATTCGGATGCTGCATCGAATCCGAGGAGTCCTAGTGAGAGGAGACGCGGTTACTATATGGCAGGACAAGAAGAACATGGAAGGGACAGGAGACAGCAGGAGCCTGTACGAAAGGCTGTGATGCGCAGGTAGAAAGAACCATGCTCTCATCTACCTGCCATAATATACTTACCCTGTTACCTGATCCTGGCAGAGCAGTTCGCCAGTGCAATCATCAGGGAAGCGGACAGCGAAAGGGACCCAAGTAAAATTCCAGGAGAGTCCCAGTGTCCTGCTGTTCACCATATAGTTTGAGGAAGGAGTCTGGAAGAAATTTATTACTGAGAAAATATCAGTATAAAGGAGTATTAATAAATGAATGGATCTTTATTTACCGTTTTGTTCCTAGCGTACTTGGTCTTTGTCCATTGTTGTATTATATATTAATCTCGGTAAGTTTTCTGGAAAATCAAAAAAATATTAATAGATAGTGTTCCTTTTTCTTTCTCTTTAGGTTAATAGCCTTAGTAAAAGTAGGATGATCGGTAAAGGTTCTGCATCGTCTTAATGCATTAGGGTTCTAAAGAACAGATTTTTCCTTTTCCTTCAAAGATCGTCAGACGTTCTAGACATCCTAGGCAAATTCAAATGCTGTCCTCTGTACCAGTTAACGGCTCGGGTCAGTATAAAGGAATTCCTGGTGGGTGGACCCGTTCTCTTCTGGGAAGATACGGACCTGGATGGTTCAACTGGTCCTCATCGACGTAGCAGGGCCGTATTAAAGGTTCCCGCCAAGAATAACCACCTGGAAACAAAAAAAGAGAGGCACCAGAAGGTACTATAAACTATCGCGAAACAAACCACTTGACGCCTCGAGGCTCTCTGTATTTTCTTATGTTTTTCCTTTAGCTCCTCGCTTCTTGGATAATTCCATAATTTTCTGTATTATTTATTGCTCGTATATCTTAAGTTTTATTATCTTTTTGTCATCGATCTTTGTTTTTATTCGTCTCAAAGCTTTCACTTATATGTATATATTATATACATATAATCGCAAACCGTAATTTTCATGAAGAATGTCCTTTTTATTTTACACGTTGGACTCGGTTGCAATTAAAGTTATTATTTTGTTTTATCATTTTAAACAAGTAACATCGTAATATACATACACAATATACAATAAAGGCTCGCCTCGATGGAACATTAACGAATAATGGATTCTTCATTAATTAGATCCGCGTCTCTTATTCCACCGGCAAGAACAGAAGCAGAATAGCATAGAGTATCGTATAGCAGTGATTAGTCAAGAACAGGATTCTCCCTCGAGGCGGCCTAAGAAAGAAGTCAAATGCACAAAAGCGTGCACTGAGTGGCCTCGCAAACAAAGTTTCAAAAGCTTTACTTAAGATCTAAGTCAATGAACGCACATTTTGTAAGTCCATACCATACCATACCATTGATCGAGACCTTAGGCATCACGCTTACTAAAGTTTTTGTGTGCGAGACCTCTTACGACCATGTTACATTAAAGATCCTGGCAGAAAAGTTTTGACTAAATACACGACGCTAGATTACCTGAGAAAAACGTATTTTTACGCCATTATATTGATACATAATTCGCCATCTGTTCTTTTGCCTATATGTGTACATATGATGATGCACGTGTCTCTGATTCTCTCTGATTTTCTATTGCACCAGATTATGTGCGAATAACAATGATCTTTGTTCATAACAACGTTACACGATAGACATTCGCATAGGATAAGTTCGAGCTTCCTTGAGAAACTCAAAAAGGTATATCCTGGGGAATATAGCGTTTTTATTTTCTCAAATTTGTATCCGACTATCCTCAAGGTAGCGCAACAAATCTTCGGGAGGAAGTTCGATGGTGCAGCGCCGCCATTTATTCATAGTTCATTATACTAATACTATCAGTATACCTTTGCCCACCTAACGGGGTTAACCCTCTCTCAATTATTAATGTAATGTTTAATTAAACAAAGCAGGGGCCAATCAATGTATCGCCCTACTCGACATTAATACTTAGGACTATAGGTAACAGCTAGTACTCAGATCAGAAGGTAAGTCTCATAGAAGGACAATAATTCCTTTCTTGGCATACAAGGATTAATCATGATATAGTATGTTGAATTTTAAAGTCAAAAGAAGATTCAGCTCTGCGTCAGCAAGAATCTTTGTGTGAGAATCGCTTTGCAGAATAATTATCATTTTTCGTATAGCGCCGACTCCAAAAAAATGCACTTGTACTAATTACATTGATGGTAATTAAAATTCAAGACACGCTATTCACTTATTATCCTTGTCGGATGTATTAGATTATTGTTATTTAGTACCTTTTAAGTCAACAGTGGTTGTTTACTTCTTTTTTTTTTTTTTGTTAAATATAATTCACCACAAATCATCCAGCGAGTAATACTTCAATTTATTTTATTTAATCTCACGTACGTATTCTTTTTATTATTTGTCTTATCATTCTCTCGTTTAATCTCTCTGTCATACATTCTGGTAACCCACACAAATTATTCGTAAACGCGAGCTTCAACAATGACACAACAACAACAACACCAGTACTGTTGAGTCTGCTCGCGCTCTCTGAGCAAATTACTCTTAAGTAGTATACATACTATTTGGTGTACAGATAATTTACAGTTAGAAAGTACAACGAAGCAATGTTCGGGTAGCAAAGGGGCGGCCGAGTAAGACGAGAAATGAGGAACACGCGGGCCATCGACATTATAAATAATAAAAGGTAAGTATAAAAATAAAAGAGGATGCAATAAATAAGCGTATAAAATAATAAAAACTATTCGTGCTAGAGGCGCGGGACCATTTTTGTATTCTTTCTTCGTTATCCATTATTCTTTTTCTGTTTAAAGAACACAATTAAAAAGAGAAAAGAAAATATTAAAACAAGAACACGGAGCGTTCCACGTTACTGTAAAGATACGGACAAATAAATTTTCTTAAATGACCAAGATGAAATAAAAATTTTAAATTCGATCGTTAAGGTACCTGATAAAACACCTATGTACACACATACCAAGTACACAACGTTTCGTACATCATACACGTAGAAACACATAACGAGTCAAAAAAGAAAGCTGCCAAATGGAACGATCATTAATTCACCTACTCCGGAGTATATTTTCAGCCGGTCTCTTGAAGATTGTTTAGCTAAAAAGCGAATGGAAAAAGCCTGTACGAATCAATGAATGAAAGTAATATTTAAGTAATGAAGCGGCCAGAGATAAGCTGCCGTATTGTTTTTCTTTCTTTCTTTTTTCTTTCGCCAGAGTTCCATTCACTCTTTCTTTTTACCCTTTCCTCTCTCTTGTTTTCGTTTTACGCTCTTTCTCGCCGAGCCTAAACCACACACGGGGCCCGACGAGTACCTAGGTACTTTATTACCAGTTAAATATCACAATATCTATGATATAAGTGTCTATAAGCCAGCCATCATAAATGTGACTGGCGTACACGAGTTGAGATATTTTCACATTTCTTTCTTTTATTTTCTTTCGCTTCACTTCTCGAAAGCACGATATTCGCTTCGAATATATCTACCGTACGAGTTTACGTACATGCGTTTTCTAATCACACGTAATGTCTTAATTTTCTCGCTCACGCTCTCTCTTTATCACTCTTTCTCAGAACTATCATTCGCTCGACACTAATAACTCATTATATACGTAGCAGTCTTCGATAAAGTTTGATTATAATAAAACATTCTACGTTGCATGCGGATTGTGAACTCGAAATAGAAATTATTCTTTTCCTTCTTTTTGTTTTTTCATTTCATTTTCACAATCCATGGTGCATATCCGCCTTGACGAATAAACACATCCATGCAAGGAACGGAACATCACTTGTAACAAGAAACATTCAACCAAGACTCAATTATAGCTTCCGATATTGTACAATTTCTTTTTTTACCCTTAATCATTTCTTCTACCCCAGATGATTTTATACGAGTAATTAAGCTTTAATTACGCTTGAGTGTTGATTAAGTAGCCGACGAGTCTGACTCTTGATTTGGGTAGATTGTTTTCTTATCGCTATTAATGCTCGAAAGTTAATGATGCCAACGAGCTCTTAACTGTCTGCACTGCTGGCTAGTGAAGTGGTAGCACGTGGTGGGGTATCAGCACGTGGTACACGTGGTCAGTAATAGTTAGTGACATTGGGGTACGACCTTAAAATTCAACGAGGCAGTCAGTACAAAGCTAGTGAACACAATTAAAAGCTTTCATGTCGTACTTATCAGATAATGCAATAAAAAATATTTTGCGAAATTATTCATTACTCTCCCATGAGTAATTATATAAAACGATTAAGAATGAGTATCCACGTAAGTCCTATTGATGGAGATAGGTCGAAAATATCTTGTAGGATATTAAGAGAATCGAGAAAAACAAAAAAGATTAAATTCCCATGAATATTTTCAATGATAAAGGTAATTAAATAATATATCAGAATTTATATCCAAGATCATCATTACATTGAGAGCGATTTGTCTCCTTTTCTCTAAATTCCCCTAATTCATTTGTGTATTTGCAACATAGAGGGATATTAATTGTTCAATTAAAATATATTTACACAAAAATCCACCAATCCGGATCGGTGTTTAATGACAAGTGTTCTAAAAAGCAAAGATCTATTAATTAATAGCCAACTGTTTGATTATCTAAATTAAATATGTACACTTAAAAGAGAAAGGTGGCGACATGTTCTATCGCGTTAAAGCTACAAGTAAATTATCTACAATGTGACGAATAAGCAATCAATCGATCAGTCGTTTGATCAATCAATTGCATAGTATGCGAATCGAACATTATAAATTGTAATTGATACTAGATTTATATACATCTTTTTTGTTGTCTTTCTCTCTTTTTCTCATTCTCTGGTATTCTAATCAATAGTCTAGTCCACGAGAAAGGCTCGCTCCTTGAATTTTTGTACCGGACTCGTCGGCGTAGCATGTGAACCATGTACAATTATACCTAGAGGAAATTACATTAGGTATTACAATGTATACGACTATGTATCTAGTATTACGTAACATATAAAAACGAAGCGTATAACAGGTTCAACGCAGGACCCAGAACTCCTAAGCAAAAATTCGTATTGCTTACGAGGATATCGCCGGTATTTTGAAAAATAATATTAAAATAAAATAACGTTTTGACGCGTATCGAGTTATAAATTAAATATAAACTGGACTGACGGAATGTATTTGAATAATTACCAGAAACGGGAAGAGGAAAAAAAAAGAATTCGAATGATACGTTTACCAGTAAAGGAGACAATGACCCGTACTAAATCGTATGATTAAAAATAAAGAAATTTTTAAAGAAAAATAAAAATAAAATAAAGATTAAAAAAACAAGACAAACCAGTTAACAATCAGTGGAAGAAGAGTTAGATTAATCAGAGGTAGATATCAGTGATGGCGACTAAGCCCTTAGCCCGGAGTGGGTGGGATCTTGTGTCAGTGAATATTAAAATTATATTGCTTACGGCTGGATGTGATGCGCAGCCAGCGAGTGACAGCGAGAGGTTCGGGATGGCAGTTCGACCAGGAGATGTCGCTGAAGTGAGGATACGGAGTTGAAGTAGTGGTGGCTTCGACTTGAATCGCTGTAGTTGAGTATTCCTGTTGATAATCGTGCTTGTTCCTCTTGTTCTGACGATGAGGACTCGAGTGATTCTGGATCTTCTTGCCATTTGATAGCTGTCCGTCTGTTTGTTCCAACTGATCCGAATCGAAGA
Organism: Trachelus tabidus; assembly: GCA_030142655.1. Classification (NCBI taxonomy): domain Eukaryota; kingdom Metazoa; phylum Arthropoda; class Insecta; order Hymenoptera; family Cephidae; genus Trachelus; species Trachelus tabidus. The sequence goes on along the minus strand of JARQTI010000845.1, from coordinate 251,274 downwards.
TGGCTAGACTTGGCATGGAGGATGCCTGAAAGCTTCTGGTCGCGCTTGGTGACTGCAGGGAATTCGCACCACGTGGAAGCTGCACGATGATCTGTGACTTGGCATCCTTATAGACCGAGACAGGAGAGTACATGTTCATGGTTTCCGGGTCAATTTCTATAGGTGTCTCTCCTTCGAGGACAGTCGTGATCACCGGCTGCTTAGTTGGTAAGGGTGCAGCTACTACTGGAATTACTGGTGAAACAGCGGCCGGTATCAAGGTAGCCACTGGTGAACCTTCAGCACTGCCTGGTATTGGCGACAATGATGGCAGTACCACTGATATTGGAGTCGTTATAGAACTTGCGGATGATGCTGCTACAGCTGCTGCATTTGCCAGACTTGTCTCCAGAGAGAGTTCCTCATCAGCGAAATCGTCCTCCAGTTTCGTCTAAAAAAAAAGAGAAGACGCACACCTTCGCAGTGAGTGTCTGCCTGCTCAGGAAGGGTAGCTTCAGAACCCAAATGAAAGCATGCCTTACAGGTTTAGCGGAGCCATGCGGGGCCAGACACCGATAAAGCAAATCAACTGCCTGGAATAATAAAACAAAAAACAGGTATCAACCCCCAGGACAATATTTATGACGCGCGATTACCCCACTCTGGCTCCACGTAAATTCTTTGGTCTCAGTGATAAAGACAAAAGAATAAAATAAAGAAATTAACTTCAAAGATTAATTGAAAAATTGTGTATACTTAAACCTTTAGACTATTGGCATTTTTTCATTAAAATAGTGGTCCACTTTGGCCAAAAATTTATACATATATAAAACATACATATTGCATAGGATTTTCAAGTTCATTCTCAGCCCTAAGAAGGGCTTTGCCGGCAGTCTAAGGATAACAATTCATTAGAACAAACGATCATTTCTTTTAAAACTGAAATCCCGTTAATAATCCCTAACAAAAAATATATATAATATTTTAATGTGCATTGAAATGACAATGGCCCGTAAGCTTCTTTGTTACAAAGACTTATGTACAAATTCCATTATATTGAATATGCACTGTAGAAAGCCCGTACTAGGTTTCGCATTACAGCTTGCAGTGCTATGAATATATTGAAATAAAACGGTAAGGATCCTCACCTTTGGCAGTGGGTAAGTGTCAGGTAATGATAGAACTGGAGGCGAACTGGGCGCATCCGATTCGTTGTTCGATAGAGGAGTATTCGGACCAAGAGAATTAATGTTTCCTGATGAGAGGGTTACTGTTCCAGTAACCGTGACTTTCGCCGGCCTACTCGGGAGCTCCTTCGCGGCCCGGTGTTCCGCGAGGAGCTTGTCGAAGGTTTTACTCCTACCGGAGACCGTCCTCCGCAACGAGACCGTGTGTGCCTTGCAGGTGAGGGACCTTGTACAGGGCTTCCCTGTTTCGTCGTTCCAGACCCCGCAGTGTCTGTCTGGATCGTATTCCCGATCTTTGAGAAGAGAGCGATCCGTTTTGAGCCTCTTCCTCCGTGGCTGTCCACTTGTTCCTGGACTTTTGACAGGACTCGAGGACATCACTGCAGCCTGAACGGGAATTGCCTCCATGGGTGAACATGGTGATGAGATCGGAAGGGCCGTCTGTAAATTTGCTTGGTCTGCTGTGCGTTTTACGGATGAGTGATTTGTTTTGCTGCTTGATGGTAGCTGAGGTGTTGTTTGTGCTTTCTTTAACTTAGAAACTTTACAGTATGGCGTTTTTACTGGTGGCTTCACAACTGGATTTGCTGGTGGAGGTAGATTCACTGTGCCTGACGGATGTCTACTTTCTAGAAACGATAGAGACATTTGATTAGAATGTCATTGCGCAAAATATTTATTTTGGAAACCTACCCATATGCTGTATGAGAGCTTGTGGTTTTACTATGGCATTGCAAATCTCACACACAACTCCATAAAATGCATCACGTTCTGGGCAGAAGCCATAAAGGTCGATATCTAGGAAATATTAAACCTATTATTCCAAAGTCCTAATCTAAAAGTCTTATACTTTAGATTATTTAATACATGGGATCTGTACCATCAGAGGACAGACGTGTGACAGAGCTGGAAGGTTCACCTTCGGGTTCATCATCACCTATAAAAGTTGTAACGAATCAAATTAAAGATCCCTTAAAAATTTGCAATACAATTTATGTATGTGGAGGATTGTTATCTAGGCAAAAAGTATTCGCAGTAATTATACAGCTCTTCGTAGACATGGTAAAATAAAAAAAAAGCACAACGCACTATACCAAAATGAAATTCGTACAGTTTTATTATTAAGACAAAAATCTATTTACAAATATAAAAAATATTTTTAAATAGTTTTATAAGCACGTAGAAGAAAGCACAAGAAGAAACAAGAGAGTTTCATGTGCATAATTTAAAAAAATATCATTCATGGATCCTATAAGAGTTGGACGTATTCCTTAGCTGTCTGTCTCTTTTTTACATATATAACAAAGAAGAATTTGGCATTAGGTAGGTTATGTGCATCGAGGTTGTCGCTTATCCACATCTAAGCTAAAGGCATAAGAAACGAAGGGCAAGTCTCCCGGATATTTCGAACATTGATAAGTGTTCGCGACTTACTCAAGGGCTTATCCCGTCCAATGCGTTCGATCCAGCTGGACCAGGGCTGTCCGTGGAAGAACGTTGGGCTGTCACTTCCCGACATTGCCAGGGCGCTCGCTCGTGAACGAATGGTGCGTGGTGATGCGTCCTAGAACGCGGCTGGCGTCTTTTTTTCCCTTGGGCCACGAGGATATTAAACCGACGCTCACGTACGGACGCCCTGGCTCATGCTTAGCACGTTTTTTTACAATGTTTAGCAGCAACGACGGCACCGCCCTAGTGCACGAATCCTCTTATTCAGCATCCTGGCATTCGAACATCTTTCTAATCCTCCACCCCTCCCTTCCTTTTCAACTTGACTTCCTTACTCTCTCTCTCTCTTCTTCCTTCCTTTCTATCCTTACGAATCCCAGTCTTTCTCTCCCTGTCGCCAATGGATTCAATGAAATCTTACCCGCTTGCGTACCGGGCTTGTCTCTATATGCACCTACATGTATATATATATATATACACACACATATATTCACTGAATATATAGGCTAATCTCGAATGGAAAAGGTGCACACAAGACTTCACTTCTATTCCCTTCGATTTCTATTGGATGACAAGCAATATAATATGGCGACTGAAGCTTTATTATGAGCTTTTTGTTTGCTTAAAAAATATATCGAAGGAACAGGACTATTGGGAACAATGTAAATTTGGAAAGTCAGGATGAGATTGTTAGGTACTAAAAGTTCTCTGAATCATCCCTTTTTTTAAAAGCATAAAAATTTTCATATTTGACATCAAGGATATGAGCACTGTTCAAGATCGTTGCTATACTAGTGACATTATTCAGAATACTTGGAAATTATGTAGTAAGCATTTTTTTCAAAGGGTAACATCAATTTCGTTGTGATAAAATCAGACGATAAATTAGAAATACACAGAAAAGTGATACCGACTGAAATTTATTTATTGACTGTCGACATGCAGAATTCTCGTTGGATAAATTAAAATTCATTATCCAAGTAATAATATTATAATCTTCGATTGAATAAAGACTAGACATTCCAGTGTATTCCGTGCCTCGAGATTCAGATATCTAACATATCTATATACTCGTATAGCTTTTCAATGGGTAAGGTACATTTATAGGTGTCCGTGACCCCCCAGGATCTCGTGACACCATATCCTAAAAGATGTCCAATTTGTTTACGTCTTAAATCATTGATAATACTGAATAATATATGATCAAATGATTAAGAAGAGTCGTTATGCTAATTAACCATAATCATTCGTAAATTAATGCATAACGGCATTGGCATACATACTGCCAGATAAAATAGGTCAACGGCGTGTCATCAAATACTGCTTGTTTCAGATGGAAAAAGAAAAACTGAAAACGCCGCTACGATAACGTATTAAAATGCCACGTCTGCAGAATAGTATCATTCTCAATACACAGTGGCACTCGCTTTGAAGCGATTTTCGACCCGAGCAGCGGCGGTTTATCGAGTCTCATTCTTTTTCTCGCAAAAATACTTCATGCCAGACGATATTTGATTTTAGAAATTTCTATTAGCAGCAAAGGACGATCGCGAATTCACTTGCGTCTGCACTTTATCCGCCGGATTTCCACCTCGATGCTCTTGTATCTGTTGCCAGTTCAAATACCAAAAAGGTTGCTTTTCCCTGGGCCACGTTTTAATCCTGTTTACTAGATTCACATCGCCAAGAGCATCCACTGGTAGATTTGGTGGAACAGTCGTCGTCGTCGTCGTCGATGTCGTGCTCGCAGATGAATTGTTGCCAAGACGATTGTTCAAAGATACACCAGAAGCGGCAGCAGCATCTTGACGCTCTTTAATATATTGTGGTAGCACAACGGGATAGCGATCAGGAGTACCAGCGTATGGAGATCTCTGGGCCTCTCCCAGAAAAACAATCATTGCCAGAACAAAGAGATACCTCATCTGCGAGAAAAAAAGGCATTATATTAACACATAAAATAAATATTCTACAAGAAAACTATTAACGGCTACGCTTTCGTCCAAGTCAAACGAGATTTGAATAAACATGGTTTGTATACCTAAGCCCGTATTCAGAACTCGCTTTTAATGCTAATATCGAGCTTTTAAATTTTTTCTTAGTGACTTTTAACTACAAGCGACTCTGTTAGTGAATTTAAGAATGAGTTATGAATAGGGGCTCTATAGTTTATGAATCTATAGATATAAAACGTACGTATTTCACCTCTCGACTCGACTCCAATGTAAAATCTAACCAATAATTTTTATTGATAATTTTATATTGAAAACAGCTTAATTACCATGATTGATTGTGTGATTAGTTTTTTCTTTTTTTTCTCTTTTTACACTTGATGATATTCAAGGACAGGAAAATATACTATGGATTAGATCGGATTCACTCGTATCACCGGTTCAACTTGTTGTGCTTGTACCGTGAGAGATTCCTGTCTATTTAAATCGCCGTTCTCCCCACTCACAAAGACTGCGACGTGTTTTACGTCGGAATAGGGACTTTACAATTTACGATAATACTCTCCAATTCATTCTTCTACTCACGGTTAGATCCACGATGACGACTTCCATGAATTCTTTTTCATTTCTCATGAGTATTTCGAGCACGCACTTATTCTGTAATTTCCAGTTACATCATTACTTTCATATGCGGGTACAGCGACAGCTCTACATATTGGCGCGAGGCTATAGTATAATGTAAACGTTGCTGTAAAATTAGTGAGTGTTTAAAAAGCCCCTGAAATAATATAATGTATTATGAAAATAATGATGCCATTAAATTAGAGGTTATGCATGTGTATAATTACAGTTACGCGAATTGGATATAAATATAATTAGAAATTTCTGCTTCCTCTTTAACCCCAAACAACATACCACTCACTTTAAGATTTGGTATATTTATTATCATAAAAATTTTATTCGTTTTTCAAAATTGTACTACCTTAGGTAAATTAATAGATAATCGCATATTTTAATATTATACATAAAGTAATAGGGTGCGTATTTTATTGTGCGTGCGTGTAATACGATATTGTATCGTAAAAAAAATATGAGTACATTGTTTTTACCTTTTCAGTAAAATTTTCATTATACAAATTCTTGATGAAAATATAAAGCAAATAAATGAAGTAAACACTATGAGCAACCAGGCGTATTAACCACAATGTTTATACGTATAGTTGCGGTATTGCGGAAAAGAAATGATTCACACGTTATGTAGCGCATCCTTTATTCGATTGTTTAAGGAGGTTCGACAATGCCACTCAACCCAAGACAAAATTTCGAACTTTTTGGTGTATATTAGAAAATAACTAAATATTGGAATATGCAAACTTCGAACGTAATTTTTCGTACAGTTTCTGATATACATATAAAAAATCTAAAAGTGTCAATCTTAATACTTTAGGATAATACTAGACCTATAAGAATGAATAAACTTGAAATTTAATATCCTGATTTTCGTACGGTATAAAGTAATAATTTTTTATTTGAATTTTAAATTTTCACTGATTTAATTTTTCAACCAAATCACAGTGCCACCTTAACTATGACTATTATCTTAATCATTCCCTATCATTTTATATGTAATTGTACTCTATTCTCTTTAAGCAACATTGAACCGAGCTATTCTACGATCGCGAATGATCTGAATGGCATCAAAGTTAAACGGAAATCCATGCGATAGACATTCTCTTATCTTTCGTTGACACTTCGCACTTTGGATAGATAGAGACATTGTTTTAATTTTGTAATTCACTTCAATGTAACTCAACTTTGCTCCGATACCAATGCTTGATACTTTCTTCATTTCAGCACGTGTCCTGACATTGCTTTTGTTCAAGAATGTCGTAAACATCCTGTCGCCTTATCGTATTCCACAGTAGGAAATTACGTTTTGAAACTGAATGCACTTTTTATCCCGATACGATATTGCACAATAATCATTGATACACGAGCACAGTAGAATTTTTTTCTATTTAAGCCAATACTTCTCTTTAATATCCAGGTCAATATGAAAGCATAACGCTAGATGAAGGATTTTTGTCTTTAGTAGGTCTTCAATCTTCATTTTTCTTCTCTCAAGGATTGTTTTGCAAGTTTCGGCGACAGTTGCTGCATTGTACCAGGAAAAAGAAGAAATTCCGCAAGAGTCGACACAAGCGATAAATGTATGTGGTTTGCGCTACCCTTTATTTTTTTTCCCCCGCTACGAATAAATGGATTATGTTAATGTTTGAGTCACAGTGTCAAATTTAAATAAATACGTGCTTCAGAATTCAGTGTCACGAAAAAAAAAAAGGAAGAATTTTCCTGTGTACTCGATGATGCAAATAATATAAATATGGGGTGGTCAAGGTATTATAAAGAAAAAAAAATCGATGACTAAGAATCATCGTTCAAAGAAAAATCATCAAGGTATGATGCCATGGAATTATTAAAGCCTGCAACAATAAGTTGATAAGATAAATTAAACGCAAACGTAAACTGAGCAATGGGGTATGTTTTAATCTCTAAGAATACACAGTCATTTTGCTCGGAAGATACTTTGATCAGTATTGGATCACTGTACCTTTATGAGCAATGACTTTGAATTAATTTGCAGCTTGGGAATAGCCCTGTCGTCATATTCACTCAACATCGTCATCTTCATCATAATCTTTATTTAGTAAACCGTTGAAATTCCATGGAATCTTCATAATTTATATCTAGTAAATTCCAATGATCAGCGTTCTAGAAGCTCCCAAGGTTCATCTTCAAAACCCGTTGAGCAATTTTCCTAAAACCGGTATCAAGAGAATAGTCTGCGAAAAATCTTATGACATTATTTTGCATGACTAATGTCAGGTAGGAATAAATGAAAGGCCTGGAGTCAGAACAATAAGCATGAAATATATATATATAATATATGCATGTATACAAGAAGAATAAAGAGAATAACCAAGATGGAAGACCTTGGAATAGTTTCTTTAATGAAACTATTATGGGTTTTCGTATGGCGATCGATGACGTATTTACTAGTCTACTAGGTGCTCAGTCATCTTGGGTAAATTGCCGTGAATGACGTCGTCTCGTTACGTCAAACTTTGCATGTGATTTAAATGGTTTAGACGCGGTTCGCGTACAGCGTCGATGAGGTCCGTGTTGACGCCAGGCGTCGGCACTGGCCTTTGTGAAAGTACTCACCGTTACATGGATGATTAACGACTCTTGGATAAATCGGCGAATTTCTAGTTGGCTATGGATCTGCGCGGTAATATTGGGAAAAGTAACTTCACTTCTGACCACTGATTGATGATTATTGATACGTTACGTTTCTGCAAAGAAAAAGCAAAATAAAAAAAAAAGAGTCAAGTGGTGCGAAAAAGATTTTTTTTACCCGGGATGTCTGAGGTACCCCGGAGATAATGCTTTCCAAATGGAGAACAAAATCGCGCGATTATTCCCGAGTTAAGCTTTTGAAATAACCTTGAACCCACGAGGCGATAAGTGAGGATGTCGAGGTACCTGAAAAATTGGACAGGAAGTGTGTTACGATCGTCAGATGAACCTCCAGAGATGACCTGGAACGTTATCAGGGCAAGTGTTTTACTTTGTAAAAATCTCCACGAGTTTATTGATATCGTTATTCATTGATAAACTGTAGCAAATATCAGATGCAATGTATCGGGGAGCATAGGTCAAAGCTGAATAGACAGATGCTACGGGAGCTTGAAATATATAAAAGCTCTGAAGAAGCTATGATCTACACTCTGCCAAGATGTCAGGACAAATGTGGACCTCATTTCTACTGCTCTTCTGTCTCGGTAAGAACTACTTAAAATCTTATATATAAAGTATTATTATAAATAAAACATCGTTCCATGAAAATGGGTATCAAGAAAAATACTTGGCAATATTATTGCAGCGGGAGTTTCTATCGCCAATCAGAATGCATTCAAGAGCGGTAGCGAGTACACGTACCGCACGAGTACAAGAGTACTCGCTGGCTTACACCAGGTTGCGGATCAGTACTCGGGACTGGACGCCAAGTCTCAATTGAAATGTCAGTTGAAGAATCAGGACACGTTAACCTGTCGCGTTCAGAACGCCCAGGTTGCAAAGATTCATACAAAGCTTCCTGGTGGATGGGATTCGCAAATTCCTGAAAAGGAATTCAACTACGAGAGAAGTTCAATGAGCGACAAACCATTCGAGATTAAATTCAAGAATGGAGTCATTGATGACCTCATTGTCGAAAAGTCTCTACCCACCTGGGAAATTAATGCTCTGAAAGCCATAGTCAGTTTGCTTCAGATTGACATTCAGGGAGAGAACGCCGTGAAATCCAAATTCAACCAGGAACCCGAAGAAGGCCAACATACCGCAGTCTTCAAAACAATGGAAGATACTGTTACTGGAAAATGTGAGATGTTATATGATATCAGTCCACTACCCGAATACGTACTTCAGGACGCACCCGAACTGGCTCCACTGCCAAACTTGAAGGGCGACGGAACCTTTTATGACATCGTCAAGGCCACCAATTTCAGTCACTGTCATCAAAAGATGGGATATCACTTTGGTATAACTGGAGAATCTGACATGGAACCTGGCTCCAATGACATGGGCCGTTTCCTATCTGTAAGTTGATTGATACTTAATTATGGATACGAACACAATGCTCGGATCGTATATCTATTATGTTGCTTCATATTTCAGAGATCATCCATGACTCGTGCTGTTATTTCTGGTAATCTGAGGCAATTCACGATACAGTCATCTGTAACCACCAACAAGATTATTGTCAGCCCTTCTCTCCAGGAGAGTCAGAAAGGAATGGTTGTGAGTTTGACAAACATTACCTTGGAATCCGTTTCACCAGCTTCTGGAAGTCCACCATCCTTGTCGAATCCTGAACGCACTGGTAACTTGGTTTATGGATACAACAACCCTTTTGAAAGTAACCGCGAAAGACGTCCCCACGAAGATAGTTCCAGTTCAAGTTCCTCAAGCTCATCCTCTTCGTCCTCTTCTTCGTCCTCTTCCTCTTCTTCCTCATCCGAGGAGCAGAGTCATTCTCATGGTAGAAAACCCAGATCTGCCAATGACCACAATAGAAACACCAACGCTGGCTCCAGTTCCAGCAGTAGCTCAAGCAGCTCGAGTAGCGAAGAAGACTATTACCAACCAAAGCCAACCTTAGAAGATGCTCCTGAGAATCCCTTGCTTCCCATGTTCATCGGTAACCGCGGTAGTTCCGTATCGCAGTCCAATGAAATAAATCCAGTGCAAGCCTCGAAGAAAATAGCTGCACAAATTGGCCAGGAACTTCAAAAACCAAGTGCCATCCCCAAGGAGCAAACCCTGGACAAGTTCTCCATGTTGGTTTCGCTGATCAGGACAATGAACGCTAAAGAAATCGAACAGGCTGCACAGGCACTTTACGCACCCGTATCTCAGAGCTCCAGCAGTAGCTCAAGTCAATCTGCAAAGGTTTCATCCTGGATTGCATTCAGGGATGCAGTAGCTCAAGCTGGAACAGGTCCAGCTCTGGTGAACATAAAATCCTGGATTGCAAGCAAGAAGGTCCAGGGTGAGGAAGCTGCCGAACTCGTAGCAGTTCTTCCCAGCACAGCTAGACACCCCACTGCAGAATACTTGAAGGCTTTCTTTTCAATGGCAACAAAGCCAGAAGTCACCAAACAGGCACACTTGAATACCACAGCAATTTTGGCATTTACTAACCTTGTACGCAAGGCTCAAGTCAATAACAATACCGCTGAGAGTCACTATCCCGTTGACAGCTTTGGCAGATTGTCACCAAAGAACAATCAAGCCGTGACTCAGGAATGGATACCGTATATCGCCAAGCAACTGAAGAACGCTATTGAGAAAGCCGACAGTCCTAGGATCCAGACTTACATTCGTGCTCTTGGCAATATGGGACACCCTCAGATGCTCGCGGTTCTGGAACCTTACCTCGAAGGAGAGCATCCAGTTTCTGATTTCCAGAGAATGATGATGGTCGTTTCCATGGACAAACTTGCCAAGCTCTACCCGAGGATGGCCCGTTCCGTACTCTACAAGATTTATCAGAACACCGGAGAGACTCATCAAGTACGTTCTGCAGCTGTCTTCCAGCTTATGAGGACTAATCCCCCAGCAAGTATGCTGCAAAGGATGGCGGAATTCACTAATGATGACACTTGTGACCAAGTCAATGCTGCTGTCAAATCTGCAATTGAATCCGCTGCCGAATTGGAAACCTACAGCCAAACTGAACTGTAAGTAATCAGAATTACAAATACTTTAACGTGGCTACTACTTGATTTTGATCTACTTTGGGTGTATCTTGGATCTACCATTGTTTTAATGTAAATTTATTTCAGGGCTCACAACGCAAGAGCAGCTAAAGATCTTCTTAACCCAAAGACCTTCGGACTGCAATACTCGAAAAAATACCTTCGTGATTATGCCATCCAGGAAATGAATTTGGCATACAAGATGGCTGTTAGTTACATTGGCAGCGAAGACAGTATTGTACCCCAGGCTTTGTTTGCTAGTCTGAATCGCAACAAGGGTGGCTTCGAAATGCCAACTCTAGAGTTTGGTGCTATGGTATCCAGTGTAGATGATCTCCTGGACGTTCTCGCTGATCAGTTCGAGGATGACGATGACGACAATAACTCAAGACGCCAACAAGGTAAAGGAAAATCGACGAAATTCAGTCCAGCATGGATTGCCGAGACTTTGAAGATCCAGACCGACAACAATGGCGAGCTGGAAGGCAACGTTCTCATCAGCCTGCTGCAATCTAACAGATTCGTAGCCTTTGACAATCAGACTATTGAACAGTTACCAAAAATAGCAAAGAAAGCAGCAGCAGCTTGGAGGCAAGGACAGAACTTCAACTACACTAAGTTGTACAGCGGAGTGGAAGTCACTGTTAGCTTCCCCACTGCAGCAGGATTTCCTTTTGTTTACACCCTGAGGACACCATCGCTTCTTCAGATCGGTGGCGAAGCAAAGGCAAAAACTAATCCAGAATTAAGTTCTGGTAATCAAATCAATATTCCTCGTACCATAAACGCTAGCGCCGAGGTTCGTTTTGTCTACTCAACAAAGATGCAGGCACAGATTGGATTCGTTAATCCACAAGATCGTGACTATCACATCGCTGGTGTCGATAAGAACCTGCAAGTGAATCTGCCAATCAAGGCTAAGATCGACTTGGACTTGGAAAATGCTCACGTGCGAGTAAAACTTCAGCCAATGCAAAACAATAAGGATTACAATCTGTTCCACTACAGTACCTGGCCCTACACTGCAATTGATAACATCCTAGATCTGAACCCAATTGCCCAAGGCAAGAATGCACGCAGGATCATATCCAACAACCTAAAAGAGAATGAGTTCACAATGGGAAAATCGTCTACGGGAATGGCATTCAGGATTCAGTCGAAATTCGACAAAGATTTGAATCAGTTACCTTTCGCATGGTTGGCACAGATGATGAAGCCTCATGATGCTATTTCACCAGCAGTGTTCCCAATGTCCCAGGAAACGATTCACCATGATAGCTACAATATGATCTATGACTCCAGACAATCTAAGAATCATGTTTTGGTACTTACTGCATCCTATTCGAACGCCACCAAAGGCATGGGAGGAGACTGGTCATCTTCGTACAGACATCCTTCAGGTAGACGCGGTGATCGTAGCCAGGAGGAAGGCCCTAAGGCTAATGCGCCAGAACCAACCTCAAACGAACCTGACAGTAACTCACGTCAGGCTCAGTTCCTGAACATAGCTATTGAAGGCATTAAGGACGCTTCCGCTTCAGTCATGGACATCGGTGCGGAATTCCAAGGAGAGGACAGCGCACAGTATGCAGCCACCGTTGCCTGGGCTAGCAGTCCAGTCGATGACATAAGCAGAACACTGTTTTACTATCACCAGAATCCTGCACAACAGAAGAACTTCGAGGTCTGCGTCGAAGCCGAGGCTAAGAATCCAGACGTTCCCAGTATGAACTTCGCTAAGGCTCTTAAAGCTGATCCTACCAGTAAATACGAAGTGGAAGTGAAGTTTGGCGAGAACTGCAAATCTGGCGCCCATATCAACATCCAGGGTAAACTGAAGCAGAGCAATGAACGCAGACAGTACCTGCAGAACAGACCATTGGCCAAGGAGTGCGAGAAGCAGATGGAGGAAGGTAACAACATACTTCCGGCCTGCCGTAACATGACCCATCGTGCCAATAGTCTTGACAAAGGCTGGTTATCCGTCGAATACAATAACATTCCCAACGCAGTCAAGAACATTACCTGGCAAGCTTACGGTTTGGCCAGACATCTTGGTTACAACTATGCTTATGAGAACATGATCGATCCTCAAGATCAAAAGGACGGAAAGATCGACTTAGAATTCGAGTATTCGTCGGATTTGAAGCGTCTGAATGTCAGCGTAAATGCACCAAACATGGATGCTAATGTTACCAATGTCCCCGTAAACTCTTGGGCCAGGTCTATCATCGTTACGGAGCCTGACAGGAACGTTGTTGATCGTGTTGGAAGAAAAGCTCTTGCTGGCCAGTGGAATCGTGAGTATTACTAATAAATCGAAGAATTAATAAGCGTTAGATTAATCGGAATATTTAATTAACGTCCAAATTTCTTCTCTTTCACAGCTACTTGCTCTCTGGATGAGAATATGGTTACGACCTTCGACAACAAGACTTATCCCATTGAGTTGGGAAATTGCTGGCACGTTGTAGCAGTGACCGTTAACGACGACGATGACAACAATGACAATAACAATGACAATGACAATGAAAATGATAGGTCCGAAAATCTGAGCGTAGTCTGCCGTGACGCTAGCGACAATAAGCAGCAGAAGGAATGTCAAATGGTGCTGGACGATACTGTCGTTCTTATGACACCCGGTAGCAGTTCTCCTGAAGTGAAAATCAATGGTCGTGAAATAAACCTTTCCAAGAACGAGATCTACAGGCACGAGAATGAGGGTGAAATACAGATTGAAGTGTACCTGCGTTCTGACAAGAGCTTAACGATCGAATCAGCTGGCAGGAGCTCCTACAAACTCCAGTACGACGGTTCCAGAGCCAAACTGTCCTTGGGCCATGAATACAAAGACGACGTACGTGGTCTCTGCGGTACTTTCACCGGGGAACCTCAGACCGACTTCATGACTCCCAAGAACTGCATCCTGAAGAATCCATTCAAGTTTGCAGCTACCTATGCCATCACCCAAGACGAGTGCCAGGGACCTGCAAAGGAAAACGCACGCAAAGCACACCAGGCTGAATGTTACAAACAGGACGTTCAATATGGAAATGTGGTCAGCAACCGCGAGGCAGGTCGTCCTTCCAATCAGAACAACCTCTGGAAGAAGAATCACGCCCGATCCGAGAAGAAGAATAAGAACCAGAGCAGCTGCACCATCTTCCAGACTAAAGTCACCCAAGAAAACGGAGAAATCTGCTTCTCCCTAAAACCGATGCCAACGTGCTCATCCGCTTGTAAGGCTAACAATCAGCATGAGAAGACCGTTCACATGCACTGCGTCAGTGACAACGAGCATGCCAGAAGCATTGTCCAACGTATTGAGATGGGAGCCAATCCTGACTTCAGCCAGAAATCACACAACAAGAGTGTTAGGATGTCCCTGCCTACGAGCTGTTCCGCGGCATAAACTCCACGCTCGTATTTCCGATTTTATCCTCACGTTAGATATTCCAGATACGCAATCTGTTTACCATGACCGCTTGCTTTTAACGGACACCGCATTAATATTGTTATTATTTGTAGCAGCAGTGAAGTGCAAAAGAAAAAAAATTGTTTAATAAAGTTTGCACTCGTAATAATCCTTTATTTATTGCAACACTCTTTATTTCTAAGCAGCGTCCCAAACCCACTTACTTATAGTGTATCGTATGCGAAGTAATGGTAACTCGTGTTACTGCGGTGCACAGTTACTACAAAGTTTAATAATACGATACAGTATAGCGTAGCACATGTATCATGCACTAATCTCTACCTGTAGTATACTTTGCGTAAAAGCGTAAAGTACGAAAGAGAAGTACTGAATATCTGGAAGTAGAGAAAACACGTAGAAATTTACTTGTATTTTCTCCTCGTACTTGTTTACTCACTGTGGTACACAATTCAAGGGAAACAACAGCAAATCCAGAAGCTGTAATAGATAAAGGCCTCTGAGCTCGTTGCATTATCATTCGCAATGATTGCTTCTCCCGCTGTCTGGCACCGTACCATCGGCTATGATAAACGGCATCCGAGATGAATCTGGCCTTGAAAGATATTTCTTTGATGCCTAGTGAAAATTGAGTCGAATAAAATAATTCGGTATTCTCACTTGATCGGTCATTTGCTGTCCAAACCAGCAGAACATAAAGATTTCACTGCACTCGAATATGAGATACGAAGTATAGAGGACGGGATTGCTCTTGGTATCCATCTGAAATAAAGTCATGGATTACACTTATCTTGATTCCCTTTGAAACATTTTCTCGATGCGGGAGATTCAAGTTATTCACGGATATTCACGATTATTTTGTTCTTTTATTTTAAACTTATTTGAATTTCAAGGAATACGTTTATTCGTCGATCTCCAATATTCTTATTGTCAAGAGCAGCTTTTAGCAGTGGCAGGAGTATTGATTTTTAAGGAACAATGTCTTACAGCATTTTAGCAGGATGCTTAATTAGCTAGGTCTTGTAGATGATAGGATTTACGTACTGTATTCTGCTTGCCGCAGATCGTTTGACAAAGAGAAGGAGAAAATGGATGAAACAAAAATAGATAGAAGGCTTAATTAAAAGTTCAGAGAGATAACTACAGAGTAATGGTGTGTCCTAGGACAAGAAACTTCTCAAGCCGGCGGACGATTGTCGAATGAAAGTCGTATCGACTGTGTTCGGTTGCCTTTGTAAATTTAAAACCAGATAGTCCCGCATAGATAAACATTGTTACTTGAAGCATCATTGATTTGTAATATTTTAATTAATTGAACTCACTATCACTATCTGAAATATCACCGTGCACAGGGAGAATGTCGTGAATGCGCAGAATATTAGGATTATCGGAGAGTAAAGTTTTTTCATCGACTCACACATTCTAGAAACAAATAGAGAAACTTTCAAAGACAATTATACCTATTATGTAATTCAAGTGTTATACCGTACTAGTTGTCGTTATTTGTTTTTCATTGAAATTGGAATTACTACCGTATGAGTTTGAGGTGCTTTTCAATGCAGTCGCAAAGACTCGACCTCCGATTGACGTTTTCATCGAAGGAATCGAAGAAAACGAACTCCTTGAGCTTGCGATCCAACAATTTGAATTGTTCGCAAATCTGACTTATGTAGAGCATATAAAAGCTGTCAACACTCATTTCGTACAATATAACTGCGACGCTGACCCCGCTCGAAGCGAAATAACACAGAGAATAATTTAACGGGTCGCTCATGTTTATCCAGGGGAACTGAAGAATAAAAGTGAGAATTATAAAATGAAATACGAATAAAACTTTTGAAATTTCACTCGCATTGCCAATGTCAATGATGCGCAACATACAAAGTGAAATATTACCTGAGCACCGTACGGGAACGTATAATTTATGTCTTTCTCAGATAAATTCATATCTCGTTGCATCGGTGACAATGAAAAACAAATGACAGTGATGGTTGGCGCTATTGCATAAAGCATAAATATGTATTTGTAGAAGCGGGCTGTTTTCCGTAATATTTTTTGGGGATCTGAGGAGGCAAATTCGGTAGAGGTAGAGATCCACATTTCACGCACGGAAAAATAGATTTCTGTAAGGATTTTCCGATTCCACATAAAATGAAGTCCCTGTAGGAATTGTATGCAGCCATATGTTATTATATGGTACTGTATCCTTAAATCTCGAAAGATGGTTGAAAAATAAATTTACTCGGGATAAAGCGTCAGTGTATGATTAAGAGGATTCGCATGCCTTGTGAATGATTATTAAGCTTGATGTCGTCGCACTGAAAATCTTCGTCACCTCGTATACACTTCCCCAGGCGTCACGTATAGAAAAATATTCCAGGGTCGTAATAAAGATTAACCCAGCCATCTGGACGATTGCGTATGTCTCATAAAGAATGGATTTCGTGCGACCCCAAGATCTGTCCTTTGGCCAAATTCCACTCAATTGTAAAAGTATTGTATTCCAATATAATTCCGTGTCGTATATACGTTCGATTTCTTCGTGCATATTTCCCGTGGAATTCTGGAAGCATGAGATGTCAATTGTCAGAACCTTAGTTAAATGAAAGTAATTTAAGGGGAAAAAAAGAAAGAAAAGTAAGTAAATCATTGAAATGATATCGAGAATACATCAGTTTGAGTACAGAAGCGGACTTGCCTGTGTTAAACCGATCACTTTACAAAGAGCAGGATGAAAAATATTTTGCAAATTTTATAATCCGGAAAGAAACATATTTTCTGTTTATACGAGTTAGGGAGAAGTTTCTTGTGCAAGATGTGCTGGTTGCAGAGTTATACTGTCTGAATACTTAGGCAATAATAGCATTACGCATCTTCCCTAGGATAGAGGTTGAATGCCTGTAAAATACATAGGAGGAAGAGGAAGAAGCAAAAGAGAAACTCCAAGTTGAAGAATACATGGTAGCAAAAGCAGTATATGAGAATGGTAAGAATAAGAAAATTATAAGTTTACCAATTTAGTTGGAATAAATGACATGGTTCATTCTAGTTTGAGACTTACAATTAGTTTTCTGAATAATTGAGGAGCATCAGTATCTCTAGCTACAATGGTACAGTATTATTACACCACCCTTTGGATGAACTACTTTCAGACAGTTCACAGATTCCATGTATTTCTGTGATATTGAATTCCCAAAGTAATATGCGTTACGGGGATAACACAGTATTAAGAATCTTCCGTTATTATAATTTCTTTGAATCTACTCAGCTCCGAAGTACCTTGTAATTTTTTTAAACCCCCAACAGTATCGTTATCTTAGTATCTGCTGGCAACGCAAAGAAATTTCAAGAGGATTTCCCCGTCTAACAATCGTAGTCAGGACTGCGAGCTGTTGCTGTTTCGATAAGATCCCCTAACATGCCTAAGGACAGAGAAGAATAAGAGACAATAGGAATAAGAGAATAAAAAGGAAAGGACTTGAGAACAGCGTTATCTTGCTACACACTTTCTACCCTTACATTATAAAGGGGTCCATCCAGTCCTTTCAGCATAGAATCGCGCCTCTAAAGTATCGAGATATTACTCTAACGTCGTGCTAATTAATATGTTAGATAAGATAAAAAGAAAGTGCGAGGTGAGACTGGAGTGGAGTTTGAAGTATTTTTTTTCTTTTTTCGTTGGTAAGGAAGAAATGAAAAGAAACAACTTGAAGAAAGTCAGGACCAATGGACGGATAAAAAGTGGATCTCCTAACCCCGTTCTTTCGCAATGCTTTGAGAAATTGTATAACATTTATGCCACTTGAGAGTTCCATCTTACCGCAGAAAGAAGATATTTGCGTAGAGTTTTAATATCGGCCAAGCCATTATCCTCTTACCGAAAAAAATTGTCCTTGCTTCTTGGGCATTCCGCATTCAGTAGCTCCACTTTACATTCTCATTCCTCTAAAGGAGGAACGATCAAAAATACCTACTTCCGAATTCCGCGATCCAGAGACACACTACGGCTTCGCGTATCCAATGAAAATAATAAAGCGACGATACGAGGAACCTTTATTATTTTTTCGTTCTCCGTATTCCCTACCTTTTTCTTGGCAGAGACAGGTGTCTCAGTCAGGGCCACTGGATCGAGAATGATTTACCATCGAAAAATGACGGTCTGCGCAAATAAAGCTCCCAACAAATGGCCCCGTTCTAACTGCTAACGGGCATGGTGGGGGCAGCAGGAATAGAAGCGTCGATGGCGATAGTGGTGGTGATTGCGGTGGTGGTGGCAGCAGCAAAGCTAGCAGAGGTGGTGCTACCTGAGAACCAAAAGAAATTGCGAGAACATCGGTAACGCTTCTTTCTACCCCTCTTCATTTCTATCATTCCCGATAGTAATACGTACCAGCCCTCTCAGCTCTCTCGTTCACCCTTTGACCTGCTCACGAGCCTCAAATGCGAAGCTCCAGACTCACCTCAAGCAACCCACGAGAAACGTTCGCTAGAGGCCCGTCTAGGAGAATTGAATTCTTGCTCGGTAATCGGTTCCATTATTATTGCTTTTCGTGAAGGCATCGACCAACCAGACTGGCAAACGGAATCCCAGACAGACATACAGATGAACGAGTAGAGGCACACGATTCTAACGGTCCCGTTCCACTAATTTTTCTCGCCGTTGAATCTTTCATGGGATCGATTCGCCTAGGACGCCTAAACGTTTTATATTTATTGTCGTTTTTCAGCCCTGGAGCGGAAATATATGATACCAATAACATAGTATTATGGAATTAAGAACAGTGGCAATTTTTTAAATTCAACTATAGGGGTAAAAAAGTAGGTAGACCTACGAATTAAATAGACATTAAGAACGTCCTTATGGAGTTTGTTGCCGTCTTGAAATACGTGAAATATTAAGAAAGTATTTTATCATGTCTTCCGAGAAATTATCTACCCTTGCATCGATATATTTCATCGGCTAATCTATCTTATCTTTTCTCATAATTCAGTCATCTTTCTGCGCCCTATTCATAGAAGGTATTAATATTCATGCCAGCTTCGGAAGGACATGCATATTACATTGGATGGTCTGTTACAGTCAGACCTTCGTACAATCACGGCAGCATCCGTGCGATGGTCATCTTCACAGTGTCCGGTTCAGGTATCCTGTTTCGTGTAATAAGCATGTAAAACTTCAATGAAATTTTGGAAAATTCCTGAAATTCAAAATTTAATCACAGTATACATATATTGTGATGTAATTGTTTTTCACGTATGTATATATATATTTATATATCATATTTTATATCTATATATTGTATACGTAAATATAAATTGAGCCATACATAATTATCTAATTATCATAGAGGTGAAAGGGGAATATTTACTTGCGAGGAGGAGCCAAGAGGATCCTCCAGGAACACGAAGGCATCCTTTTGGGAATCTCAAGGATTTGACTGGGTGCCAGAAGACCGTGTCGTTTACTTACTTAGTTGAAAGCCTTCGATCCCATTCGAGCTGTGATTCGCATAGAAAAGCCTCAGTCGTTTACAGCCACATCGCGCATACGGTTGAGCTTATGAGATTTGGCACCGTTTCAGAAAGCACCAGGATGCAGGAACGCATTCGTGCATACCTACACTACGTGGACTCGAGTGCGCCTCGTTCACGCAATGGACAATTCCTCTAATCCCCCATAAGTCGGAGCAACGCCAGGATCGTTTATCGAATCGGTATTGAGATTCCGTGGGGGTGCAACATCCATTTAGAATGAATTTCAGATCTTGCAAATCTAGAATCTCTGTCTCAGGTCTATTTCTTTAGACCTTAAACCTTGACTTCAGGAAAAACTTGACTCCCTGGTAGGAATGGATTGGCAATCCTGGATGCATCCTAGTCATTTTTATTCCCATTCTGTTCGAGTTATCCAGACGTGCTTATAACGCTGAATAAAAATCTCCCGATTTGCTTTTATCTCTAGGCTCTGGAAGCGAGTGGGAATTTCCTCGAACGTGTTCGAGCATAGTATTAAGGACGTTAGAGTCTTCTTCCTCTGCCATTGCCAGTCCTGAGCGCAAGAAAAGTGGTTTGGAACTGGCGAGGAAAATTCTCTCCCAAGACAGGCGATGGTAAGGCGTCCTTTCTTTTTTGGTGAAATGAACGTGTACCATTATGGCTGATGGTCGTGTTCCTGGGATTGTTTCTGAGGGTGACTGTGGGGATGCTGTTCGAGGGGAATGTGATTGGTTCAAGAATTGAAAGAGCTGATAGAGGATCCTTATAAATATACCGAGTATATGGGATATTACTCGAGAATCGGCAGCTCTTTGGATGTGGAATGAGGGTTGGAAGTTGTGTGGGAACGTTAAGGGTTGAATCACACACGAAGCACCTTACACATCCACATCCCGGATATGCCATTTAATATTTCATCCCCCTAGTACCTACTTCCACGATGCATGAAAGCCTCCCTGGCACCCTGATGAGAGAGGATCGCTCAATCCTGGCCTCTGGCTAAAAGATTATGCTCATTTCAATCGATTCTATGAATGACAAAAAAAAACAGCATAACGCCGTGACGTTTTGAGAAAAAAACTGCTAATAAAAAATCAATAAAAAGCGCACGCGAAATGTGCGTCGCATTAAATTAGCAAAATGTATTTAAAGAGCGGATTTCCCACTAGACTCACCAAGGATGGTCGGCAGTGGATTACCCGGGCAATTTCTGCAGACTAAGACCAATCATTTTCCAAGGAGCTGAGTCGTTCAAAGACGCACTGACGTTCTTTCTGATTTATTTTGGCCCGAGGTAAAAGAAGCTTTTGGCATTTTTGGATTATTCGAAAAAGGGCGGGAGGGTATCCCCATCCTGCTATAGCTTTGTCATTCTCTCTCTCTCTCTCTCTCTCTCTCTCTCTCTCTCTCTCTCTCTCTCTCTCTCTCTCTCTCTCTCTCTCTCTCTCTGCTCTTGACTTTCTATCCTCTTTCTTTTTTTTCTATCCTTTCTTCTCTTCTATTGCTTTCCTCAATCTCCTCGCTTCTTCCTTTGACGAAAGGAGAACGGGGCAGGGATGATTTTTCATCCGTCTAAGGAGATTGTCTCAGTGCACTGACGTATTACACCAATACACCTGGGAAGGATACATGCTCTCGTTTCAGGATGTCCTCTCCGCAAGAGGTAAACCTTATCTTCTGGTTCTGTCGATTGCACTTCTTTTACGGGCCGATGCACTTATCCTA
The DNA here is from genome assembly GCA_030142655.1 of Trachelus tabidus. Taxonomy (NCBI): domain Eukaryota; kingdom Metazoa; phylum Arthropoda; class Insecta; order Hymenoptera; family Cephidae; genus Trachelus; species Trachelus tabidus. The sequence goes on along the minus strand of JARQTI010000845.1, from coordinate 229,730 downwards.
TCTTACATAGAGACAATACACACGTTACTCATCCTCTTTCAGCACCTGGCTCCTTGCCTCCCTTTACCTTATTCTCTTCCATCCTCGCATTCTACACTCTATGAATCTTCTCTTATCCATCTTCTCGTCCCCTTTACTACTTTTCTTCTCGTTCTAGCAAATTCTGTTACGCGTACGCAATTTCCAATGGCGCCTGACTGCACTCCACTCTTTCGATAATCCTTTCAGTCGCACTACAAGTATTCTTCTCCGTTAGGACCTGGAGAGAAAAGAAAATATGGATAAATGTAACTCGACAATCACGGGTCTTTGCAAATATTTAAGGGCACAAGGATTTTTATAGGATTTTTGGTAGTGACGTGAAATATCTTAAAATGTTAACAGCTCTCATTAATTATTTCCCTCTGGCTATTCCAGGAACGTTAATATTAATGAGGCATAAAATTATACGTGGACACTCTCGTTCCTTGACATAACCCGTAATACATATGAATGTGTTTAATAACCATTCATCGACCGAGTCCATTTTCAATGGAAATTCATATTAATTTGTCCCTTTTGGAAGTCATATAGACGTTGCTAACTTTACAGTTGTCCCTGTGGTAAATAATTTTACAGATTGTACTGTGTATTCAGGACTTATTGTTTATTATAAATTGAACGCTTTTAGGTAGGCAACTTTTGGGGCTTCCCTTAAATTAGGTCCCGCTGATACAGGCATCTTTATAAGAATTTTGCGTTTTAATGGGAAACATTATACATGAAAGATATTTGTTCTCTGTACAAACTCAACATTCAATAGCTTTTTCGATCTTGTGCAAGTAATTTTCTACTGTATCGAAAAAGCTTTAGAAAGTAAATTATTAATTTATTATAAGGTATATTTAATACATTCATCCTGAATTCATGTACGTACAGTATCACGGAGTACACTATTTTCACAGCAATGTCTATCCTTAGTAAAGGACGTGGGAGTAGCTGCTTCTCCGAGCTGTAGGATTATTCAGTCGTCTGTGAAACCAAGGTTTCTCCCAGAATCTTGCTGGATCGCTTTAATTAAACCGCCAAGGAGTGGTAGGACTCTCAAAAGGTGATAGGACCGGATCAAAAGACGTGCTGACGGAGTTTCTGGATACTAGAATAAAATTTTGCACTAGGTGTGAAAAGCGAATGAAGAAGTCGTACGAGAGGAAACTCCGTTTTTTATTATTCCGAAGTATTAAAGCAAAAAGGAAAAGAAGAAACTTTCTCGTTTCCTACGTAGAAATTCGGGAATTTTCTATTCCGTTTTCGTGCAGGTTTCCACGAATCGCCCAGGAATATTTTGTTCTGCCGATTATTGGCAAGAAGAATTTACATTCTGAATACGCAGTGTGTATAATAAAGGGCTATCCAACTTAAGCTCAGCAATCAAATTTGCCAGTTATTACAGTATAATTTCTTTTGATGCAGTATCATATTGCAATATTCTAAACTATAGTACATTATGCTACAGGTGTAACTTCTAATGTGCCTTTGTAAAGCGACCGATTTACGTTTTTTTAATGAGTTACAAAATATTTAATGTATTCTCAGCAAATACGAAAAATTCATTTAGATTTTTTTTAAACTTCTGAAAAGAATTACATTCTGCTATATTTCCGCAAAATTGCCGTCGATGAATGTAAGAAGTTGGACAAGAAATAGTCTATTTTAATCTCCATTTTTAATGATTAATATTTATAAAGTTTGTTCTTGTGACATCGAATATTTTAAAAGTGTATTAAATATTCAAAAGTCTTGCGAAATTAGAAATGAAACGAATTATTGGAGCATCGTGATATTTAAAACCGTTCCGAGATTACTGATATTAAAATTTATAGCAAGGTAAATTGCTTAACTCTTGCTAATTGCGTTAAATTACAAAAGTAAATTGCTAAACCGTTATTACACAGCTTATACGTAGATAAATAGTGTTTAACCTAAATGATCGGATAATATTTGACAGATGAGTCTCATATATGTTAAAGTCGATTAATTCTGTATACAGGGTGAGTCGTTTAACTTGGCACAAACGAATATCTCGGAAAGGAAGCACTTTACGAAAAATTTTTTCGAACAAATTTCGTTTGGTTTCGAGGGAGGAAAAAAATGCAGTACCGTAATTTTTTATTCGCTGCACTTTTCAAGATTTTTCCAAGGTAAACTTTGTTTTTTTAAATGGAAACCTATATTTTTTATTGCCGACTGTTATACTATATAAAAAACCAATTAACTTTTGTCTGAAACATATACTAGATTATTCAGCGCAAACGCACCACCTGTATACGGTTTTACCATAGGACTCAAAAGAGCGTGCATGGTGGTGTATTTTTACTAAATAACCCTGCATATACATATCCATACAGTGTCCCATATAAATTTCTTCACATGACTTTACACTTTCAATATACGAAATATTCTCAAAATCAGTGTCGAATAATAAAACTAAAAAATTTATTTCTTTGGCTTCCTTTTAATTCAATAAGAGGTATCGAAATCATAAAATATAGTGAAACCAATTGATTTTCCTACAAAAATACTATACAACCAGCAAAGCGTTTAAAAATCGATAACCTTTACAATATTTAAAAAAATGTAAAACTTTGATCATAATCTTCACTTTATACCATTCAACACTGTTATTGAGTATCGTTCACGTATTTTCGAATATAAACTTAAATATTATCTGACAAAGTTTAGTTGGGTCAACATGTATACATAGGTACGTATATATTCACACATAAATTCTGTAAATCCGTTCTGAACTTCCTAGTTGAAAGACCCAAAGGATTGAACTCCTAATGGCGATGTCTGTGCTTCAGTCATATAGCTGGTCATCCTGGAGGAAAACTTGACAAGTGCACGATTGCCCTTTCTTATCGTACGCGAATCCCTTCGGGCGCTTTTCTGATATCACTCAACGACACATCCCTTTTCTCAAACCAACTTTTATTTTCTCCTTTTTCCTTTCCAGTAGCCAGAGTTCAAAAAGTGAACTCATTTCTGGTTTCGTGTCTTCCTGGGTGTTCTCAGATATTTCAGGCGGACAGAGAAATCTGTTAAAAAAAAGGGGGATTATAAATGATAGGATTATAAATGAAAAAATACACAATAGAATATACCGTAGCAATCTTAGTAATCTTAGCAAGACGCGGTATGAGGACAGCACAGCATCCTATTTAAAAGTTTCATCCCTGATTAATAGCACGCACCGAAAGCAAGCAAGTCAGGGCCGTCGAGCATTGTGTGCTCGGTGGGCCTCTCTCTGTCGAGCGCATTAAGTACGTATTTTCCAGGGCCGGTATGTAAATGTGCCATTGGGTGGAGCCCATGCAAATCTCTGTAGCATCAATCACTAGCGAGACAGCCGCTTTGGACCACTCTGTATAAATACTCTTTAATTTACCCGTCCCCCTGATACTCTCCCATTATTTTAGTGTCTATGAATCTTTTGCTGATTTTACTAGCTCGTTCTTAAAATTTCTTTTTGATTTCACCAAAATTTCACCCTGGTTAAAATAATATGTTAAAGCCGATTGAAAATAATTAGTCGGAAGGAATTAGATTTATGCATCGGAAATTTCTTACCAAATCTTATAGATATTTGCTACTGATAACGAGTGAGATTCCTATTGACTGAAATAAAAAATTTATTACTTATATGGCGTAATCACTGATAAACTCATATTGGACGCGATAATCTATTCCGAATAATTTTCAATCGGAATACAAATACACCCGATTGCCCTGATTGAATACGATTGTAATTGAATTGGATATCAATCGGTTTCTATTCAGTTTAACTGGATTTTTTAAGCACGGTACTTTTATGTCATTATTATATCTATCAAAGGCATCGACGTATTTAATAAAAAAAATTGAATCTTACTACTTCTGAAATTTCACTTGCTAATATTTTTAGGAAATCATTGGCCGCTGGTCACCGGTTTGCGCTTCTTGAAAGATTCTGTAAGTTGCCTAGAATTCCAATTTTGGTGTCGCGGTAGAATCATATAGTTTGTTACAGAGAAACTCGAGACGGCCTTAATTATGCGGAATAAACGTAACGAGAGTATCGTGAGACTCGCGAATCCATGAATTGAAATAAAATCCTGTATTTTGTTGCATTATATAAAATCGTTACAGGACGAATGACTTGAAGCGTGAATGAGATTAGCCGCTCGATATCGGTTTTACAGTAACACAGCTTTATAGTTTCTATGGGAAGCTTCGCCACGAAGTGATATTATATTAGATACATATATTTTATATTTCACACTTAAAAAGCGATATGCGTAAAAGGAAAGAACTTTAATAGACTGCACGATAAAGTAGATGGCGCACATGTAATTGGAGCACGTGCCTGAATTAAAAATACCAGTAATGAGTCTGGGACGTTTCTCTTTTTTTAACCTTTCATTTTTATATAATTAAATAAATGCCGTCCCTACCCATTCAATACTATGTTCAACAATTTACAAAACCTTCCATGGCCATTAAGAAAGTCAACTTTAAATAGAAACAGAGCACTCTAACGACATTGTTCTTTAATCAAAGTAGCAAGTAAGCAAAGTTTATCTTACAGAGAGAATCGAAACTCGGGCTTTTAATCAACTGGCTTTATCAATCTTCAATGCTCTAAGAATAAAAGCACTGTCGTTCCAAGCATCCACGACTATTCAGGAGCATCCAAGTTATAAATGTATATATAAACATATATAAATATATAGAATGTAGCAAGTTCTGTTTAAAATACAGGTTTTGTAGCGAGACCGGAACCGCCCGTTGCCTGTAACCTTTTCTTCCGGCATTCCTGTAAGAATAAAAAGAGATACGTTATTTACATAGCACTGTCTACGGCAGTGTTAATCAATCAATGGTAAATAAAATAGATCTCACCCCATTCAAAAAGCCCCACACATTTTTATTATTCAACTGTTAAATAATTCCAGGAAGGTTACGGAATTCTGCGAAGGGTGTTAAAGAACGTTAGCAGGAAATTCAGGATTAACAAAAAAGGGTCCTTTCAAGTGAAACTGACTTTACCATCAACAGCTTTTATTTTTCTATCTCTGTTCACGCTATCCCTTTTGGGATTTCGCACTCGCATAGGATTTCTGTGTACAAAGGATCATTTCACATAGGTTAGGTATATGCCATATGTCTATAATATATGTATACCTACTACATTGTACACGTGTCTGATCATATGTATAGTATCTAGTATATAGTATACACGAGTACATACATACGGCTCGTATTACATTTTCCGGGCAATTGAACTTGCGAGTCACGATGAAGCGAGAGAGAAATGGTAGTGGCATCCGAGAACGAAAGAGAGCGTGGGTTATCTGGCCAAATATAATGCAGGGTACAATGACAGAATCGTATAACTCTGTAGAATTCATCATTGCTTTAGGATATTCTTGTTCCTGAATATTACAGGATTCCTGTCTGTCTGCCTCACTGATGCCCGACGTATTACGGACGAATTTCAGGTTGCTGGAAAATACATCAAGATGAGACACTCATAATTCTGCTTGGAATTTAACATACTTTAGAAATATTGCATGTACTAAAATGACACCGAAAAAACGCAGTGACTTTGTCAATTTGAAACAAGTGGATCAGCGATTGTGTATAATTTTAGTAAGTATAGTTAAGATAAACATTTTAGTATGAAAAATTGACAAATACAAAGTGTGTTTTTTATACTTGAATCCATTTTTGATATTTTACTAATGTATCATCGATTTGCTACTATTAAGTAATGATGGCACTGATCCGTCAGAGGGGAGAAACTTAAGCCCGTATTCAGAACTCGCTTTTAGTGCTAATAGCGCGCTTTTAAATTATTTCTTAGTGACGTTTAACTACAAGCGACTCCGTTAGTGACTTTAAGAGCCAGTTGTGAATACGGGCTTTAGTCTGTATTTAGAGACGTGTTTTACAGTGTCGGAGGTTTAGAATGTTCTAGAATGTTCTACAGAGTTTGTGAATAATACAAAAATTTGTGTACTAGGTTATGTATAATATTTACAATTACGTCACGGTATACAGTAAGAAATATGTCAGCTGGATTTTTCAACAGGGTAAGGTTAAAATTCCGTTTAAAATATTTTTGAAACACTGTCAGAATACCTCTAGGACCTTGAGAATAATTGATGGCAATAACAGCAGTAAGGTACTTCTGGTCCATGATGGCAAACTACTTTTAGGAAGCTGCCGCAATTTCTCAGAGTCTTCCCTACAGACCAGGATGCTTCCCTGAGAGCTTCTAGTCTCGGATGGCTAGACATTAGGTATACGGTGGGTATCAAGTAGGGAAGGCGAGCGTCGAAAGAAGCCACTTTGGTGCCTCTCAGAACACTTTGCCATTCTTAAACGTTATTCTGCCATTTTGATTTCTAGTCACGAAGGGTATCGGTCATTTCTACAGTACCGACGGTGCTTTGTACAGAGGTAACTTTCAAGATAATTTATTGGATTGGGTATTACTTAAAAAAAGAGTTAATTTCTTTTTTCTGCTTTCTTTTCTTCATCCTTTACCTCTGAAAAACTTTCGTTGATTTGATACACTAGCAATTCCTTCTGGGATTCACTGGAGCATTTTGTCTGAAGACATCAAAGTTAACCCAAGGTAAACTCGCTCAACTGTTTGACAAAAAACAAAGCCTACCCCAGCTAATGTAGACTCGAGAAAATTCTTTAGGAACCTAGTTAAAGATTAAGCACTCAGGAGAAGTGCTGGCGAGTAATCAAGAAACCTCCGGATGAACCAGTAGTGGCACGTTTCACTAAGAGGATGTGGAAGACGTTCTTAAGTGAAGTATATATCGGAACTGAAAGGAATCAAATGTGTTAGCATTGTTACCCTCCTATCGTCTTCCGGTTGTAGTTCGGATGAGAAAAAAAATAAAAGAAAGTATCTGCCCTGGACAGAGTAATTAACTCAACGTATCATCCTATCCAATCTCTGATAATGCTTAGCAGTATTAAGAGATCCATGAGCTTTGGCTTTTTTGAAATATCCAGTTATCAAGGGTCAAGAGAATTTCGAGCTACAGAGCAAAACAATAAACTAATTTATAAAGCTTAAAATGAATGTGTAAAACTTCCATTTCTATCTGAATGTATCTATAGTCCATAAGAGGTGAAAGCTCAACTCTCATATGTAGAAGCACCTGATGGCGCGGTGCTAAAAGAAAAAACAAAAACCAAATGTTACCATGACAACGCATGAAGTCAGTTATTTATTTGTCAAAGAATAACATAGGGTGTATGGCCCTACGTATGTTTCTGGCTGCATAGAATCTATTTAAAAAATTTTGAATACCGAGCAAACTCGACCCGTTAAAGAATGCGAAGGTGGCGCCGGTGGCAGTGGCGAAATACTAAACCCGAGGGAACAGATCATAAACTTTGGCAGACTGGTGCAAGAAATTGAGAGCACTGCCGCTAGAAAGTGTACGCCGTAGGGTATGTAGGGTATAGCAAATTCTCCTGTAAAAGCGGGTGCAATCAGATTAGGTGAAATTACACTACGCCAGGAAAGCACATGTAAGCGTGCACGGATGATGGGGCAATATATTATAACGGCTCGTATTATCCCCGGCCAGATAGCCGTCATAAATCCAAGCCTCAGCTTCACGTACTCTTCCACTGCGAGAGCAGAGAGTTGGAGGCAGTGACTGAGTTAGAGGGAGGGAAGAAGAGCGGAGAGCCTCCCTCTGTCCCTTGTGCCAATCTAATTACACGTTTTAGTCAACCAAAGCTGGGTGTTAATCTGAAGAGCCGGAAGGGAAAAGGTTGGAAAAAGAAATCAACGACTTAACGACACGGAGAGTCACTTAAGAACCCTACGAATTAGCATGAGAATAATGAGGGTCATATCACGATAGTAGAGGTCTCTTATCCATTCCAGTTACCTTGCCTTACCTTGCCTTACCTTGCCTCACCTTACTTATTCATTCATTCGTTCCCACCCTCTAGCGCTTCTTACACGAACTGTTTATACGAATAGAATGCTCTGCTCTTGTGAATGACGCTGGTTAAAGACGCGCCACGGAATATCAATTAGCTAATCCTTGGGGTATTTGCCAGGTGACAAATTCCCATTATCCAATTATCCCATGATTCCACGGCGGTGTCGGGCCGTACGATTAGGTTTAATATTCTCGAAAGGCACGAACAATGAACATTTTTTTTAGACATTACATACATTTCTCTCTTGTCAGAGTATACACAGACTGAGACTACTGTTTGTCCGCTGAAAGTAAAACAATGGCTAATAGAAAAATGAAGGAGGCAGACATGAGAAAGAAAAGAGGAAAACCGAGCGAAGAAGGATCCACGATCAGGGTGATGCTCCTATAGTCGCTATGGAGAGATTATACGGCTACTGGAAGTTTCCCTCTTATCGAGGAACGCGAAGACGGGAATGACAATCCCATTAGGGTAGAAAAAAGTGCAAAACAGCAAGGGAGACTTCGGTAGAAGGAGCTAGAGTAGGATAGAATAATAATAAAAAAAGGAGGCATCCTCTCCACGACATCTAAGAGGATCTCGGAGGTTGTCCGCGATAGCGAGCAGGAAGTGTATAGGAGAGGGCGCAAGATGGCAGTGTCCTAGAGTTTGGTCTTGCTTGAGACCCTTGGAGATGTTGCAGGTCGTAGCTATCCTCTCATAATAGCCAGAGCAGGGCCCGTGGAATAGTGCAATACCCATGTTATTGCTGCGTTCGTCTAGGCTATGTCGTTTCCAGCTTCCGGAACATTTTTTTATTTCCAATTTTCAATAACGCCCTGACCTAGATATACATATATACGCAGTATATATAAAAGTATCTATATATATATTTATATTGTATATATACCTGTACGTATCCTCTATTTCACCAAACAGCTTTACCATCCATGACTTCACTTGGGTTATTACATCCTTGAGCATTATTGTCGGCACAATTTTCCAAGTGAATGCGTCTTAGGACTTCCTTTTTACTTAGCCACGAGATATTAACGGTTCATATTGATATCACCAGGTATATAAGACCGCTCTTCCGTTGACAAGGCTTTTATAACTTTTAAAAGTTCAATCTATGTACCTGGGAAAAGAATTTCATTTAGCGTAAATATTTTATGACGTGACTCGTTAGATTAATGCATGGATTCTGTATGGATTCTTTTGTATGCTATTTGGTTTATAGGCATAGGAACTTAAAATAAAATCTACTAAACTGCTTTTGAGCAAGGACTCATTATCCTGTTCACTGTGACATTTTAATAGATCCTACTGGTGAATCCCGAATAATTATACATCTTCTTATCGAGGATTAACGGCTGAAACAATGGCTACACACACGAGGGAGGCATATATTTGAGGGGAATAAGGAGAAGACAGTAGCTCTTTGAGTGATATAGTCGATTTACGAATTCAGTGTGCTTTTTTTGACAGTTCCCAAAAAATACAATCTTTGAAAAATCGTACGCGGGTTTCTATCAAATTCTGAAAATATATGCTAAAATAGAAAATTAAAATACAATTCATTGCAAACCATGCATGTGCATATTTTGTAAGAAAAATTGTATGGAGAGTCACATGTGGCTTGTTAGAGATTTCGTTGCTTTTGATCTGTCGAAACACCACATGAAATTTATGGATCGACTATGGATTGTAGAAAGAATGTAAATATTAGAATAAATGATGTGCGAATGCTTGTCATTTTTGGGGGTTCAATAAAGCAAAAATGTGCAAAAGTACAGTCAGCCTGGTACGACTAAGAAAAAGAAAAAAGGTAGCAAAGGGGTTGTTAGTGGAAGGAAGGAGTAAGAACGTATTTTAAGAAAAGGAGTGTACGAGAGGAGATGACTAAATCATAGAAAGAACGGTATGTAAAAAGGAAAAAAATATACGCCTTTCATTTGTACCTACTTTGTCATCGGTGGCGTTAACACAAGATATGATGCGAGAAACCACGTGTCTCTAGAGCGAGGTTGACATGGATTTTTATTTATATATATAAAAAGAAGTAATAACGGTCCATAACACTGGAATTGGATGGGAGATTAACTGTATACTATTTATACCTATATATTATCATTGTAGGGATGTATAACACATGTATCATAATTTTCTCAATGACTGAATTCCAGTTAAAGTATAACTATTGACATCGCGTTAACTTTTTACTATCGGGAATATTTTCTCTAGAGACACAGCGAAAATATTATGTGGATGTCCAGTTGTCCAACTGACAGTTTTTTGAGTTCATTTACTGTTTAGAAACAGGCAAAGTAAAATTTCATTTTACAGAGATTCCATCGCTATACTTTGTCTCAGATAAATATTTCAATTTTTTTTATAATTAGTGCATTCAAATGCCGTAATGATTATCAGTAATATTAAAGGTACCTTGCCATCAATTTAACAAAGTAGTTTAACATTAAAAGTAAAACATATTAGACAGGATCTTGTCAAGAAGAAACAGTATCTCTGACACTTTAGTCTCATGAATTTTATATTTATGAAACGGATATTGCAGTAATGTATTACTGTTGGAAGTTACGCATATATATATATATATATATTGTGTAACTTTTAAAATGTTTTTTCTTTATTAGAACGTACAATTACAAATTTATTTCTACCCCTTAAAAGCATTCATGTAACATTTAACGTATCCAACAATTCATTTTTATTCATATTTGTATTATAATTATGCACAAAAAATTAATCCACACTATTTTATACTCTTTAAAGTGACATTAGCTTTTTAATGAAAGTTGTTGTCGCCGGTTACAGTGTCGATCGACGAGTTCTGCGTGTTTTTTTTCAGATCCTAAACACATAAGCTTCTAGCAAATGACGCGTGGCATTGCATAACATTTTTTTAAATATATTTTCTTTTCTGTTTTAACATACATTTTCCTGACTTTATGGGAAGCAACGCGTAGTTCGTGAAGGATTTGATTTTACGCGAACTGTCAAGAAACACATTGAACTCATGGACCGACTATACATTTTATTATAAGGATATGATATGAATATTCGTGTTCCAGAAAAGTCATATGGAAATAAATAATCGATTGGATCTCAAATTATTATACGCAAAATACAATAGAAAGACATTCATATATGGTTAAAAAATATTGAGCCATAAAGGAACGTTCAGTGTAAGCAGTATTCTCTAAGTGAGATCATTAAAGCTCCACACTGTGGAAACGTAGTGGAAGCGTGCCAATTGAGGATGGTTTTCCGACAGAAACAGAGAGAGAGAAAGAGATATATAAAAAAAATCGATCGGCAGCGCGAAACACACTAGGAGAAATAGTGCGGCAGAAGACTCGTTAAAAGATACCACTATCAAAACAGATCGAACTAACAGATTTGAAATTTGGTTATGTTCTCGCCAGGTACATAATCCTTGTGCGTGCAAAGTTTCCAAAAGATCGATCACCCCGTTTCTGAGATATACATAATGAAAATAACTTTAATGGCCGAATACAGATATACATACTTGTCGTGTTAAATTGACGTAATCGACTATGGTTTCTGAGCGGTAAAGATTCATGGAATTTTTATATGACAATTATTTCATATTAAAAATAACTATTATAGTTTATTAATCAAGACCACCGTGATCAAGACAGTTTAAAATATTTTTTCAATTTTTTCCAACTACATATATTTAAAAAATATGAAGATTATAAAATTGATGGGTCATTCTACGTCAGATTTAAAACCAAATACATCTTTGATCTTTGGCTCGGTTCAATGATGATGTGTTATGCCGGAAATATTTTTGGCATCACACTGTCTATTCGCGAAAAGCAGAAGACTACTACATACAGGAAACAGTGGTACCTTCTTAAGAATATAATTGGGGACTGGATGAGACCTTGCGGGGACAGGAGCATGGAGTAATTTGGCCGTATCAGTTGAGTAACGTGGAAAGTGAGGGCCCTTTATGGCCTCTCTTACTTCGACTTAAGCCAACGCGACCTCAAGTGGCCCCAATTTCTGTCCCTAGCACTCTCCTCACCTTCGTACCGTTCTTCATCCGTTCATCCGTTCACTTCATGGCTGCTTCCAAGCAGCTTCCTTCCTTCCATCTCTCCTTCTCTATCTGGAAGCACAGCTCTCGATGAGATCCACTTGCCGTTCGCTCTTTTTGACCGTCACCTATAGTTATTTGTCAAGCAGTGACTCGAACCCTGCTGCATCTACTGTGATTTACCCGCCTGACCTCATCCTAACCTCCAATATCTTCATACTCTCACTTTCACTACGTCTCTCACAGCGTGCGGCTTCACTTATAGAAAACACGTTCTTTCTATCTAGTTTCCTCACAGAGAATTGACGATAGTCTTCTTTTTATAGCTGTATCGGTAGATGCTACGTACCAAGACAATCACGAAGGGGTGCTAGTCCTGCAGCACGCTTCATAAAGCCAAGAAGTAGTAACCGGAAGGAATCTACTTAGATTCTTGATGTCATTCAGCTCCCAGCACTTCCGTTTGCCCTTTATTCAGTCCTTCGAACACCAGGAGAGCGTAGGATTGACTTTCCGGGACGTAGACTCGGCTCGTTGATCACAGAGAAGGGGACGAAACAAGTGGTTTTCTCAGGTTCAATTTATCCCTTGAAAAACGAACGACAGCACAGAAACAAAGAGAAAAACAAAGTCCAAGGTAAGCATATTTGTTCAGCGTATACCTTATCTTGGAAACACGTACACATGTCTTTTTCGTTCAATCATATCAAAAGCTGTGCTTGATATGATAATACAGTTTAGAACAAAGGAACCGTTATTAAACTTGTGTGCGACACCAATGATCATGAGACATAGAGATCGAGAGAGACAGTGTGGGGGAGAGCTAACTGTAGACATATATAGATATATTTTTATTACAGAGCCCTTTGAAAATCAGAAAAGATTTTCTTTTCCTTTCAACAGATTATTTCACCGTGATGAATGTACAGATAAGAGAAAGGGACAGAAGGAGTGAGTAAATCGTATACATCCCCCATACACCGTGGTCTGAGTAGCAGTCAGTATTATACGTTAAATCCAAAACAATTCAAAGCCGGCATTATTAAGTTGGCTGTGGAGACAATTCTTGTTGAGAAACAAGCGGCGATACTGCGCCATTGTTTCTTAATGGAGGAGTCGTTTTAATATCACGTAAAAGGTCCTCTCCCCGGTTAGACCCTTTCTTACTACGCCTTTCTCACTCACGTTTACGATTAGGACGCACCTCCGTGAGCCTAGTCTCAATCCTGCACCCCACTCTGTTCCTACTCACTCTAATCGTAAGTCTCACTGCTCCTCATCCTCTCTTGTGTTCCCTCATTCACTCGCCGTATCAAAACCCCTGCTTTTGAAATAGCGTACGAATACGTGCCTACCGTATATTCGCATTGTCATGCAAATAAATAACGTGTGACACGTTACTCCTCCCGGGGGGGGGGGGGCTCGACCCTTTCTCACTCTTCGTATTTCTTCTTTCTGGTCCACGATTTTTCCGTGCCTTCCAGGACGTTAAACGAGTTGCTCGACCAGCTGGAAAATAAAATGCCGATTTATCTCTTCCGGCAAGGCTACAAAACGGTCCTCAAACCTTTCGATCCAACTTCTCCTCGCCTTTTCATCAGTTCGTTTGACCTTTGGCTTCGTCGTTCGGATCTGACTTGGCTCAACTGATTCCAGAGACAAAAGGGAGACAACAATCGACTCGTTCAAGGTATCAACACCAGCTTATCCACCTCTTCTGTGGCTTATGATTTTTACGCCTAGACTCGCACAAAAGAAGTCTTCTGCTAAAGGAAAACGATAAAACAAAAGGTTGTCTTTTAAATTTGGAAAAGTAGGGAAAGATAAAAATTATTATTTTTTTTGTTTACCTATAGACCAAACGAAGAATAGTCGAACAGCTCTCTATAGATACCTGTCTGACAAGAGCAGGATCCGTTGGAACTTTTCGCCCTTGGCCAATAAAGAGAATGAAAAAGCTTTAATCAGTTTTGCACAATGTTACAATTTACTTGTCAAACTTTTTCAATCATGCTAGAAAATTTCTTTGATGGGACGTGCAGAGTGTCTTTTGACCCCTTTTACATTGTTTTGCATAAAGAATAAAAGGAACACGTAGTTGTTAATATCCTGACTACGACTAAAATGAACAACGCCAAAGAACGAGTCAGAGGATAGAATGACAGACGAGACCCTTCTCGAAAATAATATTCCTAGCGCGTCGTTAAAGGACAAAGAGGAAAGGCCACCGAGGCTAGCTGATGGAGACGTTATTTGATATTGACTTGTAAAGAAAATGTCGACGATCTAAATGCAAACTCGCGTAAACCTGGCTTTATACCAAAACTCAGTTTCATCTCGACTGTCGCACATAGAAACTTATGTGTATTGTTATTCCCTGCTCGCGCTTCATGCACAAAGGATAAACTCTCAAAGGACACTGGCCACTTCCTCTGGGACTGCTTCGTCCCGTATATGCATTTGTGCATCGCTGAATTCGAATATCACGGCTGTATCCTTTCCAAATTCTTTTCCTACTTTTATTCTGCACATTGTTTCCTGCCAAGATGCAGTGAAACACGAGTTACAATATTTAATAATTTTAAAAGTTTCCATGCTATTCAATACGCTTTTCTTAGTTCTATCTAATAAAAGTTTTACTTTATCGATAAATCCAAATATTCGGTATTTCAACTGCCACGCCAATTTTAGTTGAAACGATTTTCGCATTTTTTGTCCTAGTAAAATAAATACTGAAGACGACAGATCGCACAGTCATCAATAGGCTTTATCCTCGCACAAATACCTTTTCGCTTTATAGAAAAATGGATATGAGTTAGAGAGCACTGACTTTGGAATACATATGTATGTCAATACAATGTTTCAAGAAAACTCCCTGCCTTGTAGGAAATATAATAAAGAGAATGCAATGTTTCTTGGAAGAGATTGCACTCCTTTACTAAATATAATGAAATTCTTATAAGAAACTATTCGCGCATCGAAACTGCACTCTGCAAAAATGGACGGATATTAGATTCAACGCGCAGTTCAACCGGCAATAGACACTTAAAAACTTTCTATACACTACCGTTAGAGTGGATCGGTAAGTATATGCTTTATCGTAAAATCAGTATGATATCATGAAGTAAATGTGCCATAATCATTGATGGGCTTTACTGTTGAATATACATGTACCATTATAGACGAGTTACTTGCATTCACATGAATGTTTGCTCTAAACCCATAAATAGATGAACATTAAAATTGTAATAGTTTGTATAGGAAGATTATCTTCCAATTCTATTACATCGTACCAGCAGTCATTCTAAAAGTAATGGAGAATAGATAATGCCGTATCTGCATTGCAAAACGTCATATTGTGACAGTAAAAGCTACTTAGGAACTTTGCAGAATCATTAAATCTGGAATATACAGGACTGCAGTAGAAAGACGAGAAGAGCATCTGCAAGAAAGAAAAAAAGAAAACAAAATTAGAAAGACAAAGAAATATAAAAAATAAATGAGCAAATACGACACAAGCAAGTAGATCTTTTGACACTTCTGGGCAATTATCTGGCATGAAAGTGTGCTGTTATACTTGGTAACTTTTTTTTTCTTCTTTTTTCTTCCTTTTACTTCTGCGTATTACTTACCATCCTATTCAAAGATCCAACGGCAGTATGGACCACTCTTAAAGATGAAAGAGGGCAAGGGCGTTTGTGTTAACAGTCGGAAGGGCTGGGAGCGCTGAGTCTTCCAAATGTCGCGTGCTGTTATTCGAAAGTCTGAACTCTGAATTCCACAAAGTTCGCGAGGCGTTAGGAAATTTTGACGAGCTAAGCGAAAACTGTGGCAACGGTTATCTCGAGTTTACAGTCGAGCGGCGTCCAGGATGTCGAGCCGACGAAATCGATGCTCGCTAGGACTTCTCATTCGTCCATCGTGTCGCAACGACTGATCAGACACGACCATTTGATAGCGATTTTCGATTTTGGCTTATTCGCTGTGTTTCGAGAATTTTTAATGCTTCGCTTCAGCGACAAGCGAAGTGAAAAATTATAGGAATGAGAATTTTTGAAGTGAAAACTTCTTTAGCACCGCTGTGATTTGAAATTTGATGAAACGAAAAAGTGACACTAAAAAGAGACAAACATACATCTATAGGATTTAGCCTGCGTCAGAGCCAGCGTGGTTTATCACCAGTATTGTTTTTTGTGAATATTTTTATTTTTATCATAAGCCACTCGTATCATTTGTTGAAATTGAAAACATGGAGTCTAAATAATAAAATTTCAAATAACTTTTAAACTTGGTACCGATATTATAATAAATAAACCCAATAATTATCCTACTCTTGATGCTCCATTCGTTTCATTCTCTCGCTGTTTAGTTTTCTCAAGAGTTCACTTCAACCGCATGTGAACTGCACACATGTTTTTTAAAAAATTGTATCCCTTTTATCGGTGCCACATCATTTCCGTCGCATCATCAATTCATCGAATCGTTTTCTGCCATGAAAATTAGATATCCGAACCTCATTTCTTCGTACAGTTTATATAACGTAACATTCCATCATTATACCCCTTCATTTTTTATTATTTTTCCTTCCCAATAATCATTCTCTGTGCTGGATACATCAAGAACCTCATATAAGAGTGCATAGCGCACTGTGGACGTGCATAATTGTATCCAAGAGAACTCCCCAAATCCTAGAATTCCTAAAAACTCCTATCGACCCCTCACAGCGACGTCGATAAAGGAAAGGGGAAAAGGACCTTTAATCTCTAATCCCTAATATTATATAATTCCTTTAAAATGAGTGATATCCACAATCATGAGAATAGAATATTAGATATTATTACATTTAATATTCCAAGAATCCAAAACCAATCTTAGTAATTGGAATCAAGACAAATAAGCACCTAAGCGCTGTTAGTCGGCATGCTCAGACACAATGGAAACACCATTAAGTCGATATTCGAAGTAACCGCTATTCCAATTAGTCAAATTAAAATATCAAATGAAACATCAAATCGAAATTCTACGTTAACACCTCGAGATAACAAAAATCGTTATCCCCACTTAAAATAACGTATTCCTGGTCTCAGGGAGCATTGTTTCTCATCTAAGTATCGGGAGCTTTGCTATCCTTCCCAGATCTCAGCAGCAAACTCATCGTGCGCCGGACCTGTCAAAAATTGACCCAAATCAAGCGCCGTAAGAGTTCAGCTGCCGACGTCAATGTGGTCAGTAGTTGTCTGAGCTTTCCCAGTTCTCTCCAGGCCTAAGGAATCATTGTGATATACCTTAGTATCGGGAAGGACCTCCTAAAATACCTGCATCAATCTGCATTGTAGTTATTGTAACAGAATAGTCAGAAGTGCAGACCCGTTTCATCACTAAAAAAGCCCTTCAAGGATAATATGTTTGGCCAACTGGAATCATTGTGATCGCATGTGAGTTCTGAACTATTGTCATCCTTATCATCAGCTGGTCTGCAATCACTGGACGCATCGTGCAATCTGCTACGTTGTGGTTCCAGCTATCTTTTTCCCTCTACCAGAGATTAATATACGGAATAGATAGAGAGAAACAGAGAGTAAATTTCCTATAAAGACGCTTCCCAGTGCACATATACGTTAACAGTCAGACGAGTCCAAGTCCTGAGAATTCGCGAAACGTCTTAATACATATATAATTTTTCGGTCAGACAACGATTCGGTGAATTGGCCATTCGGCGCAATAACCGTCCCTTTTATAAATTCAAAATTATTGAAAAATTATTCCGGGTCGTTGAAATATAAGAAACCATAGAAAAAGTTAATTATTTGTCAGCCTCGTGTAAATTATTAAGGAATCCTGAGATATTGGCAGAAGCGTTATTTCCAAGATTTCAAACTGCTCGTCTACTCTTTTTCCTACGAATCAGTCCCGGTGGTAGGAGGTGGCCGCAAAATAATTCCTCAACAACTTTATCGTGGCCAAAGGAGCCTGGTGGCATATTGCAAGCTGGCACCCGTCTGCAAGTTCTTACACTTAAATTGGAATTCCCAATGAATTTTCAGGGGAAGCGAGGAACGCGGGGACGGAGGTAGAGTTAGCGCGATAGATGCTGCTCCTGGTAACAGTGGTAATGGGGGTTGAGGTGTTGCCGGTAGAAGTAGCAGTAGCAACATCAATAGTAATACCAGTAGCAGTAGTAGTATTAGTAGTAGTAGCAGCATCAGTAGAATTCATAGTAGTAGCAGTAGTATTAGTAGCATTGACGGTGACCTCAGTCAGCGTCAGATGAAACTTTCGAAATCCACGTAGACTACTCAAGCGTCCTCGAGAAACGGCAGCAGCCATAAAAATAAGAAGAGGTGATATTGACGAGCCGGCATTGTGAAATGATAAAATTTATCACGAAGGCAATTTGCAAACAGTACTGCCTCGGGCGGTATTATGAAATTGTATCAACAACGAGGGCACAGACCTCTCTGAGTATTTACTCCTTTGTTTATATTCGCGTTTCCTTTCATCTGGGTTAAGCCAGGAATCTTCTTAACTTTACGTCTAGGTCCACCAAAACCTGAGTCTATTGCGCTATGCTTGGGACAAATACAATCGTCCCAAAATTTTAAGGAATTAATTTCTCTCTCAGCCACATTCAATGGTCTCTCCTACTTCTTATGGATAAATTCTTACCGCTCCTCCGTTCTCTCGCCCCGCTATCTTTTCGCATCACGCTGCCCACTTATACGTCTTGCGAGTTATCTTTTTCCATTAACTCATCTCATACTTTCATTGCTTTAAAATACGCTTCGACGACTTTTCATAGGGTGGGACGATAACGAATAAATTTTACAAGAACATAAATACGTTCTTCTTGCGCTGTAGCCTAATTTAATCTTATATCTCCTTTCTTCGTTCCCATTTACCCGAATGGAATTTACTGAAGACGTTCAGATCTTCCATTGTAACAGTTCCCGTGTACCTGTTAGGGACGTAAAGGTGTAATTAGAAGTAAGATTGTTTTTCCGTAGTTCATTGCGTTTGTCAAAGCTTCCTGCACGTAAGAAGTGAGCGTAAGCGAGGAAAGAAAATGACAGGAAAAGAAAAGAAACTCTCAGTAATTTTCAACTTAACATAGTGTACCGCCGTCCGGTATCCGACGGAGTAATTAGACCATGAAAAAGATCTGCCAGGTCACTGAGGACAAGTCGCGAAGTGGAGGCTACAGGGAGGAGAAAAGCTTTAGTTGAAATTCTGTGAAAAATATTGAAGATAAAGGAAGCAAGTAGAGGTTCAAAAGAAGGAGGAAGAAACAACTGCGAGTGGAAAAATAAGTGGAAGATGGTGGAAAATGTTTCGAGAATTGGGTAAGAGCCAGGTCAAAGTATCGTCAAAACGCTCGTTGAGCAGATTACGTGAAGCCTCCTTCAAGAATAGTTCCCTATAAACATCGCAGTACTTACCTTACCCCGCTGACTCCCATAGACTTTTACGGCTTACCAACCACTGACAGAGAAACTTTATAAAGCCGCTAATCGTCCCAGCTCGCGACGGTCTCCGTACAGTTGGAGTTTCATGTGACATCGTAAAAAGGATCTTGAAAGGAACGATTGGGACAACTCTGAAATAACGTGAAGAGGAAGGTATTTGTATGAATTTAATATGGAGACAAAAAGTGAAGGTAGCTTGCACACGGAGATACACTAGGATAGGGCATTAAATTGTGAGTAATGCTCGATTCATTTTTTTCAACTATCAACTTAACCGACGACACTCGTTACGGGATATTTTTAAAAAATATAATACTTCTATCGGAATGCCTTCACGTAAAAAAAGTGCTGACCGAATGTCCTTGCATTATTAAATCTTCACGATAGTTATACTTGTAATATTTTAGGGTACTTGGGAATATTTGAGGATCACATAATAATGCCAAGGGACAATGACCCGGTGCAATCTGAAGTTTTTTTTTATGAATTACTCAAGCTCTGAGCCATAACTGTGGCACAGAGCCCAGTAGTAATGCCCCGGATACAATTTTAATTAAATGTACGTAAAAGTTGTATAACCCGTTTGAAAAACGAGGTGAACAAATTAAAAGAAACTGAAATGGGAAACAAAATACCCAACTGTAAAATATTGATGTTTTTGGTATAACGTGTTTCAATTAAAAGAAAAGTAGCAGACTATGTGTGAGTTAATTTGAACAGCCGTGCGTGAGATTAATATTCATTAGCAATATTAATCCATTTTTATTCAACTACTATCGGAAAGCTTATAATATAACGCACCGAGAAACGAGTGGAGCACTCCGTGGAGCATAGAATTTTCAACAGTTTAACTGCATTATGTAGAACTTAATAACGCTCTGGCAGAAGGAAGTGAGAAACGTGGAAAGTACTGGTTTAAATAAGGTAACGTTAATGTCATTAAAATGTTAAAACGCAATATTATAACGTCAACGAAGGTACCCAACGATAAAAGTACGAAAAGAATTCCAGGGTTAATCCCGTGGGTTAATGAGACGCGCGATGCAAGTCGGGCTTTGGGTTTTCCATACTTAAGTAAGCTACGAGTTCAGCCAGTGTTTTGGCACGATGCAACTTTCCCTCAAGGGGTTCGAACTGCCCCAGCCAATAGGCTGTAGATGCTAGTTCGTACGGTATATGTAGATAGTATCCTGAGGGCTTCAGTGCGCAGAGTCTGAACGAACGAGAGAGATGGAGACTCAGTGGGAACGTGGAGGATCGAAAGAGAAGGAGCGTCGAGAGCACAGTGAGTTACTATAGAGAGACGGAACAGTTGCCCGTCCGTCGTCGACGACGTCGTCGACGTACGGATGCCGCTCGTTCTCGTATACTGAAAAAAATTGAACGCCCACGATTATTTACTATCGATGCAAGTCCATTTAGTGTTTCTTTGGATTTGATAATTCTATGTGAACGGAATAGGGCTTAACTTTACATTTCATAATTGTACATACGGTTCGGTAATGTTATTATTAAAAATGCGTTGGCGGGTCGCAACGAAGTTTATCCACTAATTAAAATATTGGTGATTATTCAAGTTACTGTGGCAGTTCTCCCAGGAGTGAAATCTCTCGAGTGTCGCATTCCATCATAGCTAATTATCAAAGTGAGAGGAATTTGGGCGAGAAGATTAATTTGAAGAAAATATAAATAGACGTAGATTCGTCATTGGTTTAATTTTCACGGAACATAAACGAAATTCCTGTTAAACTGTTTTGGTCGATCGACACGGGAGGAATCGCTTTGTTCGCGGCTACCTCTACGGTAATACTGATAATATCCGGTAATCAATTTTATTGATGGTACGAGTGAGAGAGACCTCTCGTTTCCTGGAATAAGAAGCCCTGTGTACTTCGACATTGGGAGGAGAAGAATATCAAGAGAGTATCGGATTGATTGGATGAATTTAATTAAAAGTATAAGGAAGGGAGAGAGAGACTAAAGTATCTAAACTGTATGAAAGTTATTATGGAATGAAATATCAATGTAAATGATCTTATTAAATGTACAAGAATAGCTCGAGTCAAACCTTAGTGGATAATATAAATGGTAAATGGTTAATCCTCAATGTAATCTCGTTTCCGTAACGTCTCCATAATTCTCCAATGTTATTGCGAGAGACTAGTGAATTCTTTGTGCAAGCATGTGCTGGAAATTCGCAGCGATTTGCATAATGGCTCACCTCGCGAACCAGGTCCGCGCCGATCTGGATTACATGGGTAAGAATCTTTCCTAAGAAAGGGTTCCTCCCAGCGAGGACAAACCGCTGGCCATTCAATCCAAGGGTGGTCTTCGTCGGAAAAGCCATTCTCATTTTTTTTCATACAGAGACCGTTATTAATTCACCTCCTTTTAGAGAATAGTGGTGATCTTGATAATAATTTGGCAAATGTTTCAAGATTCAATGAAAAATATTCACCTACCTTTCAATATATCCTCGACACTCACGGCTAAACTTAAAAATTCTTCTTTCTTCGGCAATTGCAATTCGTGTTATTTCTCATTTTTCAGTTTCTTCTTTTGAAAGAGGCATTATAATAAACCAGGTCATGCCGTACATTCCCTGCAGACAAAAGGAGTTAGAGATACTTGTGTTAGGGTTTTCTCAAGCCTACGGTTATTAGGGATGAATTGAAACTTGTTTAAGTACCATATAACGATGTTTCTATACAAATTTTTTTTTTCATATCTGTCATTCCTATTAGATTAGAGATTAATTTCTTTATTGAATCCAATCATATCGACTAGACTGCGCAACGAAATAATTCTGAATCGCTAATTAAGGCAGTGCGTGACAATTTCGCTGCTTCAAATCAGTAATTAAATCGGCTCTATCAACGTTTGTGAACTGCCTGTTGCATTGGCCTATCTATTGAGTGAGAACTAAATCATTTACCGGATGGCAGATTGGATACTATTAGCTTTCACGCTCTCTCGGTGCGCAAGCTTTAATATCACTAACGAAGGGGAATAAGAAAAATCATTAAGGCAGTTGCTCATCGAATTCGTCAATGAACTTCGTTTCACGTAATACTCCCTTCTGAGCAAAATCGAAAAATAACCACGTGGGAGTGTCTTACGCAATCGCCATCCTAAAAGGATATACCCATATGTGTGTTCATACGTGTGCGAGCTCTGGCAAATATCTATATGAAACATTCTAGACGAGCTGGAGAACCGATCGTGTTAAATTTACTTAAAAAATCAGATTCCGGATCTCGATAGAAGTGTAACGATTACAGATCTCCGGCACTTCCGGTTTAAGAGTTCCACCCTTGCAAGATTAATCTTTTCCTGATGATCAATACCTAAGATTTGACCATAAGTTTCACTTTATAATGTCTCATGGCAAACCTGTTCGTATCGATATTTTATATTCGCTTTCCCTTATAGATTTTCCTCTTCCTCAACTTCCTATAGCTTCTTTTTTCTTTATCATCTCACAATATGTTCCATCCCCTCCTTCGTCACCTTCTGATTAATTGATGCCTTCAGAAAATAGAAGAAGGGTCTGGCATTACCTCTCGATTCTGGAAAAGAAAAGCTCCAATTATTTTTTCCGTCTGATGGAACGCGTATCGCGTTCATTACTCTTCCTACAAGCTTCTCTAACTGTTCTGTCCTGTGATATTTGCTGGCATGAAAGAACTCGTCACCCCTTAAAAGAATTCTCTATTATCGGTATTCAAGATTGCAATGTAACCGGTGTCCAATAATTAGGGCTGATATCGAATACGAATCGAATCTGAGCACGCCAGTTATGTGTCAGTCACCTAACTAAATCGAATCATTCAGCCCGCAAGCTGAGTTCCCAATGAACGTGGCTAACCAAGTCATTGATCCTTTGGTGCGTTAATTGGCATTGCATAAATTAGCAAGTTTACTTTGCCCCTGAGCTACAGTAACTTCATACTCGCAATACGTTACAGTCGCTAACGAACAAAATTATTATTAATAAGCGGCAGAATTATAAAGCCTTCTCGAATCCTGAAACCCCTAATTCGCACACTCCCTTAACGCGAGACTCTGGTGGGTAGGGGTGAATATGCAGGAGAACCTCATGAGCCCTGTGCAACACGCTGAAATGTATATACAGCGAAACAGAAAGAGAGAGAGCGAGAGAGAGAGAGAGAGAGAGAGAGAGAGAGAGAGAGAGAGAGAGAGAGAGAGAGAGAGAGAGAGA
>JARQTI010000845.1:117537-205199 GCA_030142655.1 Trachelus tabidus | reverse complement strand
GAGAGAGAGAGAGAGAGAGAGAGAGAGAGAGAGAGAGAGAGAGAGAGAGAGAGAGAGAGAGAGAGCGAGAGAGAGACAGAGAGAGAGAGAGAGAGTACTTTGGAATAAGACGGAGTACTGTTTTTAGAGTTTCTGTAACGCAGCAATATAGTACTTGACAAAGTGATGGAGTAGTTGACAGTAAGGGTAGCAGTGAAGACGAAGAGTAAGCAAAACTACCGAATGGCGTTAAGCCCTACAAATTATAATAAAAGGAGGTCGCCTTATGAATTTTTTTGTGTATAAATCTATACACAAAATTTCTTACTAGAACGAGCCGCTTACATATATCATTCTTATTCGTTTGCCCTTACCTTTCTTCCACAAGATCTGCTTTTTTTTATATTTGATGGTCTATTTTTAAACTTCCTTTTTCGGACCCAAGAGAAATCAACTATCTCATTGCGATGGTTCCTGCCGTACAATGTGTATTTACCAATTCTGTATCAGTGCAGCTCTTCGATTTTCGAAAATCTGCAAATTAATATTTTCTTATGTAACGGGTTGATCGTGTCTCGCCAGTGCAAAGTGAAAATAAAAAGGGGTACTGAATTCTGTCTAATCTTAATTATATTTGGATTAAATCGGCTCGAGTCGCGTCGTGTTAATTATACTTGCGAAATTGCACGTGAAAAATACATTGGTCACCTCTTTTTGGTTGGTAGGTCAACGAGATAATGAGATTAAGATTTGCCTCTGCTTCCCTCACTTTTATTGCTCTATAAATTTTAATTATCTGGCATTATCCAACCTCAGGAAGACATTAAGGTCCTAGCATTATAAACACAAGATACACTCAATGTACGTGCTAAGAACAGATGTACGTTATCTCTAATTATATATATATATATATATATATATATATATTACAATTCAGTAGTGCCATCTTGACCGTGAGCTTTTTCCAACTTTAAGCTTGACTTTTACTTATAAAACATCATACTTCCTTTAAACATTATTTATTGAGGTGATCTCATCGATTATATCAATGGCAACTAGCGATTAGGGATCTTAATATTCAGAAAGGAAATTCACTGCAGAAAAGTCCTTCTCAGTAAAGGGATGAATCATTTTGATTCCTGTTACGCTCTGAAAAAGAAATGTAGAAAGCTTTATGGACACTTGGCACTCTAAGTTTATATCCCATTTCGTGGGCAGTATTGCAGATCACATACAGCTTCACGGGAATGGACCGTACAGTGTTGAGCAGAATAGGAAGATTGAACATATAATGGAACAGTTTATCCACACTTCTAGTTCTTATTGTTATGGGTATAGTTTTACATGGCGGTTGATGATTATCCTAACTTTCGCCCCTTTTCACACCTGCGCAACAATAATTCAGAATAAAATTTGTTTGAATATTTCAACTGGATTCTTGTTTCACAGTGTTTATGAGCTACTTTAGACGATACACAAAATGTACTCCTATTAGTCCAAGCATTCAAAGGAGTTTCATTGTGCATATACAGGTTGCGTATACATTTTTCATCGATTTTAACAGGTTTCAATGTCCCGAATACAAATACGAAGGATAATTTTTCAAATAGTTTTTATTAATAATTATTAGGTTTTTTATCAACTTCCCATACTTTTGATTTTGTTAGCCAATTTAACTTCGAAAAGATTCTATAAATTGTTTAAATCGAATGTTTGTATGTTAACTATAACGTTTTTTAAGAAATCTGATAGTAGCACATCGATATACTGTAATGCCCTGAGCACTATTTAGCTATTTGTTTCATCTTCTTTTTCTTTTCTAGTATTAATATTCTTAATATTATGCGATAAGTAAAGCTTCGTTAGTTAAATGGTATCAAAGCGAAGGAGCTCTGCTCCCTTCTTGAAGCGCAACGCTTAGTAAGTTGTCAAACTTCAAGCTGCGTGTGAACGTCATTTAATTCATAAAAAAAAACAGAATTTAAAAATACGTGAGCATTATTGTTAAAATAGAATTTGGAATAAAATTCCTATTAACGTTTTCTTCTTAAGAAGTGTTGTTTGTAATTTTTATTAGCTTCATGGCATAACAAGCACAACAAATTACTTTAACCAATGCATACTATAAAAAATGGATAATTATTAACAAAAATATTGAGTAACAATTGAACTTTATGAAAAATCATCCTATAAATTAATATACTTGGATAAAAATCTATCAAAATCAATAAAAAAAGGTTAGGAGATGTGACGGCCAGACTGATGGATTCGGTTAAGAAAAGAAAAAAGAAAATAATACACAGACTCTTACGGAGAACTTCACCGTGTATTTGAACTCTAAAACAAAAATGTTCACTCTATACTATTGTTGGCTATAGGAAACCCAATAAAAGTAAATTCATCTGGTCATATGTCAGCGATTAAACGAATGTTAGAAGCGCGTTAAGAATTTTATTAAATTCTAAGATTTACGGAGTATTTCGTTCTCAATTTGCCAGAGAAGCGGGCACGAAGCAAAGGGGAGGTGGTGCCGCAATAGGAGAGAGAGAAAAAATAAAGTGAGGCTGTCAAGAGAAAAGGATAGAGTCGCATATAGGTCGAATGGGCAGCAGGGCTGAATCAGTAAAAAGAGGATATGAATGGGCGGGCGAATGTTAGCAGAAGGGAGGAATAAAGGAAGGAAGGAAGGACAGCAGAAAGGCAAAAAGGCTGGATAGAAATAACATGGGAGTTGCGTTTTGCGATACGACCTCCTGGCATTGGCCGCTCTATATTAACCCATATTAAAATATGGGTAGCGATATCAACTCGTATTTCAGCCGTGGAACTGCCGGAAAATCCTATACCGTATGAGAATAACAATATGAGTCTACAATTTTCCACGAAGCCTTCTAGCCCACCTTCTGCGTAATTCACTTCTGCCGGTGAATGTAGACTTTATTATAAAAATTCTCTTTCCTCTGCCTGCATCAATGTCAAACAAGTCACTGCATATAATGTTTCGATGAAAGACTCTCAGTGTCGTTCCTACCTTTTCCTATTACTATCTTTAACAACAGAGGCAAAACGCGAACCGATGATCATCGATTACATAACTCTCTTATTTGTTCGACAGTCCTTTTATCTTAGATTAAAAGAAAATTACCTTTTACAGCATTACTGTCCGAGACTCTGGAGACGCATCATCGTCTCGAGTGCACCAGGTACTTGGAGACGGGCTCTATCGGTTTACAATGTCCTCAAGGTACCACGATAAGAATCACCCAGGCCCACTATACGGACTCTCCTGATATGCTTTCTCAAACGTCCTGCTTGTATCCGGTTACGGAGAAACACAATGACTTGATGGTACAGAATTGCAGCAACGTCATCAAGGTGAGCACAGTAACACAGTATGAAGTACTTTGAAAGTAAGAAAAGACCAAATAGCATTCGCTGGAATAATCTAACAGCCATTAGGTGAATAAAGAGACGTTGATTTCATTGGACGAATCAAACAAATCAAAAAAAGGAATGAGCAATATATAAACATTTTTAATCGTATATTTTTATTTGCACGCCAAACAATAATATTGTCATAAAACTCTACAGGACGATGAAGACGGTGCTACGTGCGCATGACATTATCCGCGTTCAAACACGCTGAGCAACTGTCTTTTTACTCTTTTACCAATTTACTTCTAAATCTTAGAAATTTTCTCGCAGTAGGACATTACGTAGCCATAATGCTCAGTCTACTTGAGGAGCAACAGTTTCGATGCGCACGATTTCATTAGGTAAACAGTTTTCTAGGAAAATGTTTAAGCGCAACATTTGCCTGTAGTCCGTGTACTACGTAGTTCAGACCCGCGGGATAATTATTTTCTCGAAAGCTCAGAAGTGAGAGAGTAAATTCGTACCGAGAAGAAGAAGAAGTGGATAAATACTGAGAGTAGAATAATTTAACAGGAATTGCATATTCCACATCAAGGCCAGCAACCCAATTTTTCAACAAGCCCTCGAGGAAAGCACGAGAAATTAATATATATTTTTTTTTCTCTCTCCGAGCTCTTCTACTTGGGAATCCAGTTATGGCATTTTTTTCACTTAATAATTTACCCTTAAAAATTACCTGTCTAAGCTTGGACAATTTCGCACCCCAAGGACGCATTTAACTCCTAGGGCTGTGTATCGTGATCATCCACGTTATAAATGAGTACACTGCTATGCACCTGCACTGGACAACGATCCTCTTTCATTTCATTCTCTAAAGAAGGTGGACTGGAGGGTCAGGACGTTGAATATTTCAGCCAGTCGTTTTCTCTTCTCAGTCTCATTGCTCATTCGCCCTCCGTGTCCTCCTCCTGTCGCACGCTAATAATTCAGCGTTACCTCGAGAGCGTCGTCGAGTACCCCGATATTATTCTGCGAGGCATGGACGTATCTCTGGGAAGGACAAGAAAAGAAAATCAAGATATATCATTTCAACGCTACTTCAAATAGTAGACAGCCGTTAACTGGTTTCAACCGGAAATACGTTCTCTTGGAATTTCTTTCAGATTCTTCTTGAATCCTCCATTATCCTTACCGCGAGCTGTATACACTATAACTATATATCCTACAGGATATCGTTTCTCGACCTTTCTACGTTCTCCACAATTTTTCTCCGCAAACACATTTTCTAGCTTACAAGGACAGAGCCCTCGTCCTCAGAGATTCCCATCTGAGGTCAATAATCTTAGCATATAATACTCATATATTTTTCTAGACAGTAATGGCCAGATTCGAACGGCAAATAATAAATATTTCAATATTTAAATATCTTCTTACGGTTCCATATCCACTTCGTCCCGCTTTTCGTAAGGATTTGAAAGAGATCCTACATAACAAGAGAGTTGAATGCATACATATCATTGGCGGGAAAATCTCTGAAAATAAAATTTTATCTGCTCAAGAAAATTGTCAAGAGTTCTCTGTATATTGATAGATTTATAACACGGATAGGTGGATGTTTCGGTATAGCTTAGATAATATAGCATCTATCCCATCTTGAAAACTGATTGAACGGTAGTTATAGGGTTACACTCCATAATGGAAGGTAGTAGCGATAAGATTCTGCAATATATAAATATACAGTAATGCAAAAGAGAGAGAAAGAGAGAGAGAGAGAGAAAGCTCATGAAGCGTAAGCATACATAAAGCATTGTGTATTTTCTTTACACAGTCTGCATGGCTAAGATAGGGTATTGCTGGGTCGTAAAGTAAAGCTCTAAGGTGGTTTATAGAAGCGTAGTGCCATCGCATTAAGGTTCTTGTAAGCGGTTTAACCTTGTAATCCAGCTTCAAGAAGGACACCTGTGTCTTCTACGCGAAATCCAAAAAATGTGGAACTTCCTTAATCGACATACTGCATGGTATCTTACACGATAATTCATCGGTGATGTAGGAAAACCAAAATTAATAAAACAGGAAAATGCACATGCATTCTCAATCCGTTATGTAAACGACTCTTGCCTACTTCGCTATCAGCACAGTAAAGATTGCTGATCGGTACTTGTTTTCTTGAAAAAAAAGGTGAAAAAGTAGAGTCATTATCCTCGAAGGGATTTGTTATATTCTTTCCACTTTTCTTTTTCTTCGCATATTTCTCTTAACAAGTAGTCTTGTTTGCCAAAGTGAGAAAGGATGAGACATCGAATACCACGGACTTAGCTAAGAAAAATTCCGGCAAGCCCTTCTACTCGATTCCTTAAGCTGATTTGCCTATCACTTCTCACATCGGTGGAAGGATATGGTACACGGCATATATATCACAATGTGTATTTATTACACGCTGATCCCCTGAAGGAAAAGTAAGCTTTGTTGAAAAATAGTCGCCAATAAATCATAGAGGCTCTTCTCACCCTTGGCAGCGATCAGTAAAAGATGTCAATTCGTGCGTGTCTCCAGCAACGAAAAATAGTGAATACACGAGAAACGCAAAATCCGAAAAATTGTCTCTGGCTCAATGTGTAGCAGCCGTTACATTTACGGATGGTGAATTCCTCAAGGATAATCTAACTGATGGTGTACCCAGGCAGATGGTGACTCGGGTACCTGTCTGGATACGCGATATATCGACGTAAAAATGGTCAGATCTACGATTTTAGTGAATTATAGGATAAATGAGGGAAAAAAGAAAAATGAAACGAATGGCCATGTGCCACTACATGCGAAAAATTTCCCACAGGGAGATTCCGAGAGTCGACTGAATATTTACTGGTAGTTTACGAGCGCAAACGGAAAAAAAATCATAGATCCTTTCAAAAGACGGTCAAAGCTTTTTTTATATTTCTTTTTTATTTCCCATCATTTGTGTCGCCGCTTATATAGGGATAACCACTGCATTAATGTACCTCTTTTTGAAGAGTGCATTCAAGTTCATATATGTATGCTTTCTTGAAATACTAAGCGGTGTACGAATATGTAATAATAATAAAAGTCGAAAATATATTTGCTTCGCGTACCGCTCATTAGGTTCAGTGAGATAGATAAAACAGAATGTGAAATAATATAGTAAATATTACATACCGAAAGTAAAAGTTAAGTTACTCAAAAGGAACAACAAGACGAATGAAAGAATAAAAAAGAAGAACCAAAATAAACTCAAGGATCTTTTGTGGAAATCAAGTTATCCATATTGAAAAACAATGTGATTATTTCTATTACAAAATTGTAAATCAAATTATGCGCATAATTGATAACAATATAAGTCAATTAAAGAAAACCAGAAGACACTTGTTGCGTAGGGTGTTGAAGCAAACCGAGTTCAGTTTCCACTGTTCAAATCAAGATCTATTTGAATCGCTTTAACTTTATAGACGATGAGGGATATTATTCCATAAAATGAATTCAAGATTCAGACGAATGTTGCGATTACTACGTACGATCATTCGCACTTTTGGAAAATAGATTAAAACAGTAGACAGTCTGGTAAACAGTAAAGCTACTGTAATAACGTAATAAGAGCTAAAACGTAATTTAAACTTATTAAAATTTATACTATACAGTTGTAAATAGAAATTATTGTTTGCATTCAGCCCCACGCTACAGACGTCCATATGTATTTAACAAGAGACTCAAATTAATAAATTAAAAGTATTCACGCTTTAATCGCGAGTGATTAAACCAAATACGAGATTACGAGCAAATACGAAATACACCAATGGTCCCTCCATTTGGCTAGCTGATTAAGCCCGTTCGTTTCCCTAGTATGAATAATACATTTTTCAGAAATGAATGCGAGTAGCATAGCGTAGTATGCAGAGGCCAGGCTAGTCGCGTCAGTCAGAGAACATACATTAGCGTCTACTCGAAACTCCACAAAAAACTGAATACACGAACCAACCGCTTTGTCATTGTCAATGCTGCTGTTGCTTTCCCTCATTCTCTTTATTTTCCATTCATTTTTTTTTAACATTTCATGATTTTTACCAACACTTCTCCTTTGGCTTTTTCTCATACACGTCACATTCTTTCTTTTCTTTTTTATCTGCGTTATCCAATTTTTTTCATGCTTCTAGTCGTCACGACGAGATCATCCTGTCTGTCCAGCAAATCCTTGTTTCTGCCTGCTTGTTCTTTTAATGTGTTTTCCATGCCTCTTTCTTCTTTCTTCATTCTCTCACCCGTTATTATGCGGTAATAGAGTTTCTAGGTTATGCGTGGCTTCCAGTTTGTCGCGTGCCTCTCGCTATTGTTACGGCGTGACAATGGAACTTCCTCTTTAGTGCGAAAGCGTCAATGGATAATAATTATAAAATAATTTGTAATTAGAACGTGCAACGATGCAAGTAAGGTACACCATCTTGTATATAAGGTATAGAGGGATGTTAAATATATACACCTCTGTGTGTATGCTTGATACTTACCAAGAGTAAGGATAACGATGCTCGCGATGATGTTCTCTAGAGTCTCACGATCATCAGGGCCATTAACCCAGTTTCTGAAGCTTTCGGGATATAGAGAGAGAACATTCTCTCGTTCTCTTTCTCTCTCCCTCAGATATCCTTGTCATATGTCGAGATGGCATCCTGGAGGCTGTACACATTTCAGCAGCATCTTGTTCGACTGTCCAAAAAGACAGCTTAGAAAAAGGTCTCAACATGTTTCCAAAGGCTTCACAGGACAACAGAACCTTTCCTTTCTGCGTCTTCTGAGAACTGTTAAACGTCCTTGTATATGCGGGCGAGATGTTTCCAAAGAACGTCAGGAGAAGTTGTACTTGCAAATAAAAAGAAATTAATCGTACCTCAGGAAGAGTAATGGCTACTATGGGATCTTGTGTTTTTTTTTATCTTTGTACTTCTTCTTCTGTGAGCGCCCTTGCGTGAATGATTCTCGCCCTCTCCGTCTGGTTGAACGCGCACAACTGCGCATAAAAAAAGAATACATGTATCAAACATATGAACAGTGTTGAATCTCTGGCAACTTTATTTGAACTTTCAAAAAAAAGGTAACTACTATAAGGAACTGGGAAAAGAAAAGAAAAAATGAATGGAATGCTGATACTGTTGTATAACACGTGCCAGAAATACTGAAACTTAATGAATGTTTCGTAAGACAGAATTGTCAGAGGCGAGAGATAATGTTGGTCGTGCCAATTTGATATTATATCTTTGGCACACGGTCCTGGCAAAGCTGCATGATTACCTACTTCTTGGACAACTTGCAGCATATAGTATCACTTGCTGAATCAATTTCGCATCGATAATTCGAAGCTATAAATATTTTATAGTACCTATATTTATTATGTCAGATGCTGGAACAGTACTCGCTGCTGCAAACTGTTGTGGAGAATTGTCAAAATAAAGGACAGTGCGAAGTTACCAGGAGTCAGATCCTTAAGGACGGATCGTGCACGGATTATCTATTTCGTGAAGGACCTCTATTCATTGAATTAGCCTACAAGTGCGGACCCTGTAAGATATTTATTTTGATTGATTATATTTTTCTGCATCACACTTAACTGCTATAATACCTTCGTTAAAACTATTCAATCTTGACTTACGTTTGCAGTTGAATTTCGAAGCATCGTGGGCTGCGATAAAGAGAACATCACTCTTTCCTGTAATCCTGGAAGTCGTGTCGCCGTTTATAGTGCTGCATACGGTAGAATAAAATACCAGGATTTTCGCTGTCCTCAGCCCCGTGAAGTGCCTCAAGAAAGTGAGTTTTTCTCCCCACTGTACATTAGTTACTTTACTTTAAAACCTTGGATTCATTTAGATTCTTACATACGTTGTTAATGATTTCTTGGTTTACCTTTCTTGAAGCCTGCATCATGGAGAGCGGAACCAAGAGTCTCCAGGAAGTCTGCCACGGTCGCAAAAGCTGTAACATAACAGTGACTCCTGAATTATTCGTGAGATCAAAGGACAAAAATCCTTGCGAGCACGATAACATAAAACCATACCTCACTGTAGCATACACTTGCGGTGAGTTAATTTTCAAATAGACTGACTAATTCGGAGTATGTATGTCCGCTAGATGGCAAGACGTGGAGCAGTCAATTCGCAATTAAAGTATTATATATCTCTCAAGTGCATATAGCAAAGTAATACTTCTAGGTAACCCACTTTAATAAAATGCAACAGCTACACTCATAATCCGGCCCCCACTATTCTCCTATGCTAGCACCCAAATGAGTCTATCAAAACTAAATGGGGCATAGTCAGATACCCACTAAATTTTCTACACAGGATATAGTCACGTGCAGCTTTTACTGAACGACCGCGGGATGATGTAAACACGAAGCAAATCCGAGGTTAAATAAAAATTCTTTTTGATCATGATATGAGGTAAACTTAAACCATATTTACTATATACTTTGGTAGATTATGAACAAGATAAAGTTATCTTACTTTCATGGCACAGTGAATGAAGCAATCAGGTATAATCAACATTACCGATTGTTCTTGTACTATAATTTCATCCTTTAATTTAGCAAATGTGACTGGTAGGTGAGCATTGTATACTTCGTGATTCAATTTCAGGTAAAATTCCGGCAAAATTTACGTAAATCTGTCTATCTGGGTTAGCACACGAGTTGAAAGGGTTCATTAATTAATTCTGCAAGACCAGTTGAATTACATCAGGACTATCTCCTTGAAGACCCTTTTTTCCTGTCCAAAGTTTTACTATAAATAATTGAAAGGATATAGAATCGATTGATTCATATTGAGTAAGAAGGATAATCTTCTAAAAGATAATCTTCACCAAGATAGATTACTCACGAACATATCTATAGTTAATGAAGCAAGAAAATAATAGCCAGTTAATACTAAATATCTTGGGAAATCTGTGTGTCTACCGTGCAATCGAATCTTGCGAATCGATATTGATTAGAGAACGAAATCCGATCAAAGGATAGCATTGTTTCGCTTGCTCGTTGTACCGTTAAAGTGGAGTTCTCGCATTCTATGGCGGAGCGGAAACGTGGGCTCCTTGAACTACGCCAACAAGGGACTCAAGTACTTGGATGAGAATTCGTGAGGGCCGCCTGGCAAACAGCCGGGTTTATGGCTCTATTTATTCCCTGGGGAGTCTACTGGTATTCCACGCCGTGTACGACTTCCTGGCATATTACTACTACTAGTAGTACTGTTAGTAGTACGAACGATACAGTGCTCTTCAACTCCTGGTGAATTAGGTCTTCCTATGTATACCCCGTTCGGTGCCATAGTGTCTCGCCAATGTTTCTCTGTAACACAAATATACATATATGTATATATAAATATTTCATTCAAGGTCTGTAATGTGTCAAGTAGCTGTACTCCTGACTATCCTAGAGAATGAAGAGTCAGTCCACGCATTCAATGTGTCTTTTTGACAGTTCGCAAACAATGCAATTAATTGTATTATTAAGAACTCTTAACAAATCATACATGGCTTTCCATAAAATCATTAAAATACGTGGTGAAGTAAAAAAAATAAAATATATTTTAACGCAAAACCACCATTTATGCGAAACCACCTGTGACTTTTTAGAGACTTCATCGTTTTTGATCTATTTAAAAACTATTGAATTCCGACTGTATCTTTCACAAACAAAATGCTGCAAGCTTCCACTTGGAGTTACAGGTCCTTCTAGATCCCGAATATTTTTTAAATGCTTATTGTACTGCCATGTTTACGTCCTAGCCTACTTCGTCTAATTGAAATAGTAGGCCTGTCATTAATATATCTAAAACGTCCTGTGCTACTCCAGTTATTCTAACAGGATTTCAACTAATTTTCTTCAGAATCGTAAACCCTCCTACCTGAAATCCTGACTATATTCGTATCTTTTCTACTACTTTCTCGCGTTCCCCATCTCTCTTTTCTCTGCGTCTCTGTCACGCTCATTCATTCTCGCTTAGACCCAGCTATGGTTCAGCACGTTATACATATATCCACAAGTAAGCTAGGTTGTTCTATGTGCTCGCGCAGTATTCGATTTCAGCATATCCGGCAGTTACCACGTCCTTTATTACTTTTTGCATCCACTGACCCGTTATTCCATTTGACCGTACTTCCTATGGGACCCACGACTTTCTGGTTCTGCCGAATAACCGTTCGACCGTTTCACAGGAAGATTAGCGGTCACGTTATAGACATAGTATATGTATAATAACCTGACAATATTCAACAGTGTACAATTTGTCTTCTGAAGGCAAAGCACGTTTACAACTTTTTCTAGCAAAAGCTCGCGTATGTTTAAGGCATACAAGTTGATAAATATAAAAACAAAAGGAATGATAGGAATGCAGAATAAAAAGTAAAAATATGACGCTCTGTGATTTACTTGCTTAAACAAATATATCAAAAGCCTGTTATGTACGAGCACGGAATTCGGTGGAAAATTCCCAGGAGTTACTGTCTCATGTTTTTTTCGTGATATTTGCATGCCATGATGGCAAATAAATGTTCATACAATGTTCCATAAAGTGCGAGGGGGTGAGAATCGATGGGAAACAAAAACGAAAAACAAAGAAATAAGGGAAATAAATAGAAATGTAAAAGTGTTACATGCATACTAATAAGCGATAATCATAATGTAGTGCCCTACGGAGTCCTTACCGATGAGTATAAATTGAAATCGCCTTTGGACGAGGACGAGAACCCTAATGAGCTTCAGCTTCTTGAGGAGAAGCATTTCGATAATGCTGACTTCGGGACGGCTTTCAGTCCAGGACCTCGTTTGATTGTGCCACCTTCCGCCACCACTGAACCCTCCTCCAGGAATCCTCGTCCAAGGCCGCCCTTATCCAACGGTAAATCTATTGTTTTTAGCTGGTTTTTATAATGAAAAAAGGACTCGATATCGCTTTTAAAAACTAATGATTTAAGTATGGAACGGTCTTTTATTTTCTGTTCCTCTAGAAGGTGCCGCTGGACATGTACCTCGTGATAGGGACGAACACGAGAGTATGTTTTACGTCCTGGCTGGTGTCTGTTCCGGAATCCTAGTTGCACTTGGCATGATTCTTGTCAAACTGGTGTTTCATCAATTTCAAGGACGTAGGAATCATCACAGGGAGCTACATGCATCCAGGACGAAATATCAAGACGACATAACCGCCATCGAGGCGAATTTGGATCTGACTTCGACATCTACCATACAAAAGAAAAGGTAAGTGTAATCAAGATGCTTTCATAAAGTTTGTACACAAAATAAATATGTACCTTACTCTTCGATTTTTTTCTCTTCGTTCATTGTACCATCTTCTTCTGTCGTCTCTTCTAATTTTTATTAAATATCTACAATAAGTTACTAATTAATACTATCCCGATTATAAGAGATTTCCTTGAAAGCACGCAAGATATAATACTAAGCAAAACGATTGAAAAGGACCTTTTCTTATCAGATAGTAAAAGGACCTTTATCAAGTCCCCTGTCAAGCGATTAATAAAGTGTCCTTTATCTAGCGGCCAGCTTTCATGCCAATTCGGAAGGAACGCAAGATACGCCCAAAGATAAGCGTATCCTTCTTGCGGTAAATCCGACTACCGTAAACATTTGGGTTCTTGAGTTACGTAGGATGGAGGCAAACAAGTAAAAAAAATACATGGCTTATATCTGGTCGTTTTTCTGCATGACTAGGAATGTTCCCCATGTCGTGGAGGATACCATCCTTAACAGGAGAGACTCGCAGTACCCTTCAAAGCCGACCGGATCTCCACGAGGATTCCACGAGACCAGTCTGGCCTGTACGGAGTCTAGGTCGAGTTCCATGAGAGGACAGTCATTCTATGAACCCGCGTGACATCCGAAAAGTGGCCGCCTTCCTGATCTTCATCCGGTAGGAGTGATCTACGTCCCATCTAACGACGGTAGTACAGATGATGCACCCGGAACTGACACACCGGAGAAGCTCGAAGGTCGTCACGCGAATAGGATACCCAGAAATGTGGACAGCATAGTCGACGAGTCCGGCAAATGTTCTAGGATCTATTGTTTTTGAACGACTGAGTAACTTCTTTTTTACAGGAATTTATAAAAGTAAAAGGAGCTTCTCTGCACATTGCTACTACCATTTTGTTTCTTTTTTGGATCCCTTTGCCTGTTAAACGAATTAAGATGGTCCAATATATCGTCCAGAAGACGTTTTCGTACCTACTTTTGTACAGACTTTGGCATAGGGGACTAATAATAGCAGAAGAGGTCCTTGTTCATACTAAAATATAGTTGGAATTAATTCAGGACTCCACCAAGAGAATTTTCAAAGGGGGACTAAAAATATAACGGAATGTATTCCTAAGATAC
Organism: Trachelus tabidus; assembly: GCA_030142655.1. Lineage (NCBI taxonomy): Eukaryota > Metazoa > Arthropoda > Insecta > Hymenoptera > Cephidae > Trachelus > Trachelus tabidus. The sequence goes on along the minus strand of JARQTI010000845.1, from coordinate 191,455 downwards.
ATAAATGTAATATACCGTGTAATATTTATGAAAAGTTTGTAAATACTCAATGGTTCGTCGTTCGACAAAATAAATGCTGTGTGTAACGGATTATCGACTAGTTACCAGGTAATTTTAGAAATGTCCATAATATAGCGTGACAATCGAAATATTTACCCCCTCCTGGTGTCTTGTCGTGTAATTTTAAGTTAAGACTCCAACCGCTTAACTCTTTCCTTTTGCCTTTACACGTGAGACAAGGCACACGTGTCGAATTTCGGAGCACGACAGGTAACTCGGTGAATTTAATAGTTTTGTAACTGTTCACTCGAATAGTAATATTTTTCTATTTCCTTTTTCTGTATAAAGCAAGCTAAAGGTCCTAGGCAACAGGGCCATTATATTAGGACGATTTTACGATACCATTCAAAGTAATTATGGGCAATACCGAATGGATGAAGGTAAATGCCATAAGAAATTAATCAACTTCAACGACTGCACCTATAATACTGAAATACCACCAGACGAGCTCCAGGATTTATACGAGGATAGCCGTGATTAAAACTATAAAGGATAAACTACCAATAATTATATACAAATCGAGTGAGTATGGATGAATGAATGTTTAAAGAATGCTATTTTAAATTTAACTGGAATTTTACGGTTCTGTTAATCACGTTATATATGGATACGCATATTGCGATTGATGCCTTTGTTGGCATCGCATAAATATAACACATTAGTAATATTACAGTACTGAATAATAAAGAGTGATACGGAAAGAAATTTAAAAAAAGAATAATCATATGCATAATTTACAGATGTAGTGTTACTCCTTAAAAATTAGGCAAAGTAGTAATTACTGTTCAAATAAACATGGTTCGACAGTGCTTATATCATATGTTTTGTCCGCGTCTGTTTCGACACGAATATGCTCTGTTTTACGTCTTCCAATGTGTTATTTTTTCTTTTTTGTTTGTTAGATTTATTTTCCTCACAGAATCAAGTTTTCCAAGTTTCCACCAGAGTCTAACAAAACTCAAATACCTCATAGTATATGTATATAGCTAGTTTATTAAGGTACAGATGCACAAGTTACGTATTTCAAACAATGAACTCGATGCTGATAGCAATCTACGTATAAGTAACTGTTATATTGTCTAGAATTATCTAGACCTTTTGCTCTTAAAGTCTAGTTCGCCGAATGCCGCTTAACGCGCCAGCAGTCGCGTAGGGTGTCTCAGCTTTGAACGAAGGGGTAAATATCTTCTTATGGGAAATGGTGTCGCGCGAGCTGGGGTGTCGTGGAATCTGAAGGATCGACTTTACCAATGGAAATGCTATATATAGATGTATATATATTCCATACAGCCGAATATATTTAGTCACGCTCTGAACAACCCGACTTATTAAAATGGGTCGTTAGTAGGTAAGAAAAGCATTATCCGCATGTGACTTACCATATTTTCCTAACTGTACGTCGCAAGACCTATATAACCTTCCGAATTAAATTATTCCCTAGGCTTTTATTTTACTTCATAAATTGCTCAAAAAATGACAATCGAGAAAAATATTAGAACATGCTTAAATGATTTTCGGTGGTTGTGAGTACTGTGACACCCCATATCAGAAGTAACGCCTCTTGGATAATATGCATGGCGTCATCTTGGAGATTAGATTAGCCAAATATTACCAATTAAAAGTTACAAATAATAATTTTTTACACTGTACCATTCGATCTATGCTTATCTCTTAGTGGGAAATTTATGTATAGCATTTTTATTTAAATACAGTTGGAATATATTCCAATATATTATGCCAATACATCAGGAAAAGTTATTTTTTTTAGCTAAGAACAATAAACATTACCAATAATAAAGAAAAGGGACTATTGTATAGTATTAACAAACTAATGCATATAAATGAAACAGTAAAAAAAATCTCACAAGCGTTTTGTTTTATCAACATTTATTTTTTTAATTTTTTATCCAGCATATCACTGCGTCTTTCTACAGATTGACTTCACGTTTAACTTACTTGTTATTGAAGTTGCACGTGTGTCCAATTGCACGTATATTAACCCCTTGCGATTCTATTTTATAGTCTTTTAATCGTAATTACCCCAAGTATACTAGAGATAACGCTCAAGGGAATTAAAGCTTCTTAGGCAAAACATACACGTTCCTTACAGCACCAAATACAATGTTTGTTATCTATTGAGTTCTGTCAATTATGCAAAATTATTGTTTCAAATTTAAATTAACTGAAAATGGTAGAAACTTTAAAATATTTATTCTGTCGTGCTCGTTGTAAATCGTCTATCTTTTTATTCGTCTCGTTATGCATTTTTGTAACTATATACTTATTATATATATAATAAATTTTCCATAATACATTTATTATATGAATAATAAGACATTATAATCGTATCCAATAATGCCATGTCGTATTGTGTCATATTTTAGTTACACAAGCATTTACACTGATCAGCAATATACGAAACGATCGATCGTTAAGACAGTGAATATTTTTTCCTTTTTTTTATATTTTTTTCTTAAGATTTCGAAAATTTCCAATGAGATTTAGGTATCACTTGTTCTCTTTTGTTATTCTCTAAATTGAAACTTCAAAACCTCGTCGTATAGCAATTATCGTTATTCGCCGTCGTGAATTCTATGATAATCGTGTGTGTTTCTACATATTCGCAGTAGACTATAGACTACGATATAATTTGCACAGTAACCATTTATAAGAATTGATCATTCGTCGCTTCTCTCTCTTTTTTTTTTTTCATTTTCATTAAGTTTTTTTCTAAGAGAGAACTTTAATCCATTCTTAAATGCCTACGGTATATATCGGTACATTATTATTACCGTCGATACTCCTTGGAAACTGGAGTTTCTCCTAAAAGAGAATCTTTCGTTTCTACGTCGAGATAGAAAATATATATATATATATATATATTCATTCGAACTCACGCGTTTACTTTTCGTATAACCACAGCCAATCATTTAAAAAGTCTAATGTAAAAGAAGAAAAAGGGAACCATCAATGTAAACTTATCCAGATATCCTCCAAAGTGCTATATTACCAATCAAATGAATAAATATCATAGTCTATGATGTAACAAGAGAGAGAATAGCAATGTAGGACTCATTGTTTTGCGCCTTTCAAGAATATTAATTTACAAACGCTCCTACCGAGATTTTGCATCACGTAGATGAGATATAATTAGGATATGAAATTATTTTGGATAAATTAACGTTCGATACTATTTAAGTTAATAATAATGTATCTGAACGTTTCGCTTCACTTTACTTAATTTACCTCTCAGTCCATAAATAATATAGCTTTTGTGGATTCGCCGTGGTTTATTGGGATTCGTTCGCGGAAGTAAAGGATGACGGCAGGGTAGAAGTTGTCGCAGGAAATTGTTTTTTGCATCCTTCTTCCTGTATACAGTCTGTTCTTGGAGCCGATCACCAACCCATTTTCATCTTCTGGGCTTCATCCATCTGAAGGGATTAGAATTTGTTATATTGAGTATACAAAGAAAAAAATTCAAATAGGTGAGAGCATGCAAGGCAGTCACGTCGGTAACTGATTTTTACTCTTTGTAATAAATTAAAATTAGAGTTATTATTATTACTGTGGTAGTTGAATAAAAGAATAAGCACAGGATGTTTGTGAAAGATATATTTGATGTATAAAGGGTAAAGTGGACTAGGATAATTATAATTATATGGATATGAATGTTAAAATTTGACGAAAAGAGTGGAAAAGGAAAAGTTCGCTGTTCATAAAAGCCTTTTTTAGACTCCTTTACGTAGACCGGGGTACTTTAATCATCCCCAGAAACATAGAATCTTGAAAACTCAGGATATCACCTGGAATACATATTGTTTTTAATTCACGTAGTATTACCGATTGGGTGCGAATCTTGTTAAGAACTTTCCGTGCTGTGGTGTAAGCCTTTGACGCGACGTGCACAGCTCCAGTCACCAGAGTTTCTGGGAGAATGTGAACAGGATCTGCAGGACCTAGACCTAATTCTGGAGCAGATTTCCTAGAAGTTGCTTCACGAACTCCGTATGGCTGGTCGGTGCAGTAACAGGAAGAATTCTTGTTGGGATATTCATTAGGATGCTTAGTTGACGACGTACTCTTGTTCTTAGTAGGCTCCTGACTTTTACCAGAGTTGGTCTTTGAATACGTTTCACCAAGTCCCTTGCTGGCGTTATGATCGACGAATACGTACTTGTGGGTACTATAACACGAACCACTGTGAACTTCTGCAAATGCGAACGCATTGACCTCCGGGCTAGAGGTTGTATGAGAGCTGAAACTCTGTGCCGACTCGGTGGACTCGTTACCTAAGTCCTGGGAATCATGATGTGACTTTCTGGGCGTTTCTACTTTCGTTTCGACCTTCTTTGGTTTACTGAAGAATTTTTCAGTATTAGCAGCATAGCTTGCATGACAGCATTTCGCTTCTAAATTTGTATCACACTGTTGTGGGTGACTTTCCAGAACACAATCTGATTTAAACATCTTAGCTGGTTCCTCCTGGTCGATATTATGGATCGGTAGTGTTTCGCTGATGTAGGAATAAGTGCCACCAGGACGTTTCTCCAGATTAACGTCGATACTTGTGTTGGAATCGTTGTGGATCTTTTTGTATATTTTCCCCTCGACGTCGACCACGTATGGTGATCCTAGTCTTTTAGGAATAGATTCCTCGTCATTGAATTCGATATTTGAACTCAATACATACGTATCGATTTCCTTATCATCGGAGTGAAAATGATCTTCGTCCATGTGAATCGACAATGCTGGAGATGCCGGTTCCGAAAGTAACTCGAAGCTGGGTGAATCCATGTTATTATTTCTGTCGCTCTCAGCATCGTAAAACACAAAATTAAGATTATTGTGAGGCAGACAGTTATCCTCGATGGAAATCTTCTCCTTTGAGTCGCCATCAACACTGGAGGAACTCTTGCCAACAATGCAGGATGGCATAGGGATCATCTCAAAGTTGTGATCCTGATCAGAAGTGTGGCTGGCGTTAGAAATTATGCTAATGTTGTCACTGTTTGATTCACTGTAGTAATCCGTGGACTTTATATTGGATTTATCAAGCATTTCATGTCCAGTTACAGAACAGCTCATACGAAGTTTCACTTCAGGCTCCTCGGTCTTGATATCGATAGACTTGTTCACTGTTTCAGTTGGTAAATAATGCGGATTCCTTACCGAGGTCGACTTTTTTGATTCCTCCAAGGCTTCAGACTTCTTACTGGCTTCCTCCAAATTGTTTGGGTTCCCAGAGCCATCACGAAAACGCTTTTTCTTCTTCTCTAGAATCATCCGGGTCTTCTGTTCCAAACGTTCCAATTTTATTTGAAGTGCTCTCTTTTGATTTTCGATCCTTTTAACTTTCCACATGAGGTGTTCATCCTGTAGATCGGATGACAGCAGAGCATCGTTCAATTCTGCTTCTTCAGTAACTTTCTTCGTTTTTTTATGATGCAACCTTTCTTCAGGGTCACGAGAATGCCGTTCCCACCGAGACGAATAATGGGAATACGAACGACAGGGTTCTTCAGATCTCTTATTCAAAATGTCCATTACATTGGACATTACTTTAGATGATACTTCTGTCACTATGTCCTTTTTAAGCTAAAAACAAAAAGCGTCATGTGTTTGTTTATAGAGAATATAATTTTACTATAAAATATTTACCATTTCCATGTAATTCTTAAACCATGGTGGAGGTGCTGTGTCACTAGATGTTGGTAGCTCCATCGTGGAATTATTCAATTTCTCTTCCAGTGTCAACTGACTTACCCTTTCAGTAATGGTACTAACAGTAATAGGAGCCATAGTATTTTTTGTAGAAAACTGAGGGGTTTTAGATTTGAAAAACCTCTGAGACTTGGAACAATTGATTTCTGTGTTTTCCCGATCAATAGTTTTTAGGCTACTCACGTTTTCCTGATTGACAGAATCAATTAGAAGTAAAACGTTCTGATCTTTCTTAGCACAGGATCTGGCAAACTAAAATACATAATTCTATAACTAGAATTTACATTCTCTACCAAAAGTACTCTCATATTAATTGTATCAACAATTACCTTTAGAGCCTCAAGAAATTCACACTGGGAATCTATAGGGACTTCATCACCATCACTGTCAACATAACTTATACAATCTTGTTCAGATAATCCTACATTAGCCCACTGAAACAGAAAACATTTTATAAATTCATTAAGCGAGGTAACGTCTTCGAATTTGCTCGCAAAATGAGCTGCTTTCTGATAAAATAAAAAATATTAATTTAATGTTATCTCAATAAAAACCTAATCAATAGCGCTATACGAAACTAAAAAATATTCTTGGGTAGTAGAAATATGTGAACGTAAAAACTTATTTAAAGAACCAATATACTTTACATATTACCCTCTACCCTGGGTATAAAAGTAAAAAAAATTAATAACAAAACGATAATATTTAAACATCCCGTACATCAAAGAAAATTTTTTAAGTTACGAATGACATCACAGAGTACGCAAAATCATCTGTGCAGAGGAAATCCGAGATTTCTGGAAATTGCGTTTTGCGGAAAAACATGCGACCAAAATGGAGTCGTACGGGTATCAGAGGATCCAATAGTGGGGGTGAGTCGACGACGGTACTGCGTCCGGTAAAATAGTTAGAAAATTTGTATGAGGACAAGCAAGACAAGACAACTCACTAGGTAACACCTGAAGGACGTGATATCGAGTGGTGCCGAGGAGTCATTAGGTGCGTCCCAGATGCCAAGTTGGATGATTTTATCACCGGCTTTGCTCCTAGATGATTTCCCGGTGGACCGCCACTTAAGTTCGAAGATCAGCTCTGGCGCAACGCCGTCCTTTTCGACTGAACCAGCTTGCTGCTGGTGCTGCTGTTGTTTCTCGAGACACGACATCATCGCGGATTACGCACCTTTCTATTAATACGCGTGTCTATTTTCGTGCGCTTTTACTAGTTTTCGTGGATACCAACTGTAGCAATCACATTTTATATCTACTACGCAGTGATCTGTCCACCGGAGCAGACTCGACTTCCTTCTATGAGCGTCGAGGCCGTTCTGATCTTGTTGGCATGGCTTTTTTCTTTTTTATGTTTCGAGGTTATTAAAATCCCCGCTGATGTCGCTTGCATCTATTATCTATATATCCTGTGATGACGTATGTGAAAGAGACAGATATTCATCATATAACTTTTGAATAATGAACACTGATCTAAATTTTAATTAAGCCTTTTGGTGAACTAACTATTGTATTAAATTTGATATGAATACAATTATGAATGAGATAAATGTTGTTAAGGATAGCAATTCTTAAAAGCAGGAAAGATGTACAAAAGAAACGTGACATTAAATTTTTTTTAAATAACTAATTTAATTGCAAACATTTTGCTTAAAAACTATTAAACAAAAATTATATCAAATAATTTTTATTTTCATTATCAATAATAGGTACTCTATGCACAATCCAGATGAATATAGTCTCTGAGTATCAGCTATGTACAACTGTAACACCGAGGAAATACGAGTGAAGAGGTGCACAAGCCTTATGGAATTTTGTGTCTGACAGCTACTGGGAACCGTATGCATAAGATCTACGCTTAAATTAGTATAAGAGATTTAGAAAGGGGTTGGTTTTTCATAAATTTTGTGTCAGACGCGAAATACACGTAGAGTAGGACCCAACTTTGCACAGGCCACTTTTACAAACAACACCTCTACATGAAAATTGTCGTGCAGAGAATCAAAAATTTTCTGTATAGTTATTTTTGTTTGTACGAGTTGGGTTCCACTCGTCAATTGGCCCTCTTTACCATTATCTCCTACGGCGACTCCAATAAAATTTAAAAATATATACATCAATACGCGTTTGGCATGAACAAAATGTTCTTCGCTTTCATGTCGTTAATATCCATTATTATTTCTCATTGTCTCCCCTGAAGGATTCGTTTACCGTGCCTGATTTATTCTCCAATGCAATATCTCCATTTTGAGATTCGGCGTCAGGTATTTCGACGTATTTGTAAAATTTGGCCATTAGGGAAAAAATCAGCATGTCGACAAGCATAAGTCCAGCAAAGAGAAAGAATTCGCTGGCCTGTAATAAAAGATGTAGGTCAGATCAGAAGGTTTGAGGTAATAGTTTAATGTAAAAATAAAACACTAAAATTTTGTATACCTGGCTATTAAAATAAGAGACTTCCGCCACAATAACAACAATAAGATTTCCAAAAGCGACAGTCAGTAACCATCCGGCCGTTAAAATGGATTTCATACTGACTGGAGCCTGCGTAAAAGCAAACTCCAATCCGGTTATTGAGAACATGACTTCGCCCAGCGTCAAAATAACGTACTGTGGAATTAGCCATAACATATGCATGGAATTTGGTTCTGTTACTGTTATTGTATTAGCTCTAGCAATCGAATTCGACAAGGATCCTACGACTGTGTAAATACCGCCCAATTTCATAGCCACCGATGACTGAACTAAATCATTATCCAGATAAATGTCATAAGTCCCATCCTGAAGTTGCATCAATTTCGATTCGCTGAATGTCGAATTTATTGTTACATTTAACGCCGTTTTTGAATTTGCTATAAAACGTAGACTAGCCGTATTCGACATGTAGTCATCCAAAAAAATTAAACCGCGCACAGCTGGGTTACCAGTTGTTGTTTTATCAACTGTATCTTCATATTGGTAACTTAATCCGGTTCTCGTTACTGCCCAGGATGTGGCTGTTGCCTCTGGACCTTCAAGAGTTCCTAAAACATGAAGTTGACTTATTAGATACACACAATATATAAAATTTCATAACTTTGGTATACAATATTTTTTAAAACTATACCTGAATATTGACCAATCTTATCTGAAAGTCCTACTAAACTGCAAGCTGCAAAGTTGGCTGTATAACTCACAGATGCATTACCCGATGCTTCAACATACTTATCCTCCCAATAGCTTAGACCTTTTAAGGTGACTGTTTCATTGCCGATAGTCATAGGAATGGTACAATCCAAGGTATTAAATATTCTAAACTGTGCCAAACCCGCAGATGGGGTTACCGCGTACGTTGGCTAGAGAAAAAAAAACAAGTTAAATATTATGAATAGAATTAACATTAACAGAAAAGAACAGATAATGAGAAATAAAATGTTGTGTACCTCCAATTTCAATTCAATTAGAGCAGATATAATGAATGCCAAACTAGCCAAACATCCACCAGTCACCATCTTCTTCAATGGAGTATTAATGAGTTTAATTTTTGCCAAAAGCGGATAGATGCAACTTTCACAGAGCGGAATGAAGGCAAGAATCAGGAGTGGATTGACGACCTGCATTTGATCAGCTTTTATAGTGTAACTACCAAGTTCACCATTCATCCTCGTAGCCTGGAATGTCCACCTCGATCCTTGTTGATCGAAAAGGGCCCAGAATACTGGTAGAGGAAGGAAAAGCTTAAGAACTTGTATGACTGCTTTAATGTCCTCAATAAGCTTTTTGTCGTATTTATCATCAGCATGATCAAGCCAATGCTCTCTCTGTACTTTTTTTGAGCAACACTTCTTGCTGATTGCATGCTACATATTTTTCCAATAGAAAAACAGATATTATTTACACTTATGAATAAGCTTGAAATCACTCTATCGCTATCACATTAGAAATATCAAAGAGAAACCAATGCAAAATGATAAGTAATGATATTAATTTAAAAGTCAGTAATTAAAACTTCTCCTGTGTAAATCTTGTTTGACTCAAGGGTACACTTATTTCTCCTTGTATGTTCAAAACAAATAATCCTACATTTCCATAAAACATCTGCCAATCCAATTAATCACGCAAAATATACCAGACTTACCCAGATGCATTTGCTAACTTCAAACAAAATGTTTCCTTCAGGATCCTTGATGATGTACAGGTTCTTCCCTATTCTAAAGATAACTGAAAAAAACAGAGCAACATTAATTAATCACTTCAAAATTAATGTTCTAAATTTATTATTTAAAAAATAAACATACTTATGGAAAATATCATGAGAATTGCTGGAACGAAGAATGCCAATGAGTAACAAGTTTTCTCCCCAAAACAGGAAACGTCGCTCCTTAGAATTGGAGTAACGAAAGTGGATATCAATGATCCTGAATTAATAGCGAAGTAAAATACGGAGAAAAACACAGATAAGTAGCGTTCTTGTTGCGGCAGGATAAATTGATCACCGCCAAAAGCAGATACGCACGGCTTTATTCCACCAGTTCCCAATGCAATTAGAAGTAAACCAATGAAAGAAATTTCTCTGCAATTCACACAAAATATTTAATCCTGTAGAAGAAAATTATTTAACAATTCTTTAAAATTCTTATACTTTAAAACTAATGAGAATTTATACAAAATACTCACGCTGTTGGCAACCCTAGCGGCGGCGCTGCACTTGCTGATAGAAGCAATTGTCCAACAGCATAAATCATGCTCACGTAAAATATCGTTTTGAATTTTCCAAGTAAAGAATCTGCAAGCATGGCTCCCAACAATGGAAAGAAGTATACAAGCATAGTGAAAATATGATAGATGACAGTAGCTGTATCATCGTTATAGTTGAGTTTGTTGCGCAGATACAATACCAGAATTGCTGTAAAATTGATAAAAGTACATTAATAAGAATGTATTAGTTACATACAGTTAAGTGTCTGTTAAAACGTAAATTTCATAGAATGAACTCACTTCGCATTCCATAGTAGGAGAATCGTTCGCAGAATTCATTGGTGATGATGAAGAATACAGCTCTTGGATACTTGAGCTTCTGTAATCAAAATCAATTTCAAATGAGTAAAAACGGTGTGATTGTATTTCCATGCATGAGAAACTACCTGTCGCTAAAGCTTGGCACAATATTCGACTTCATTGCCGTTCAATGACCTTTACTTTCTACTCGGTTTGCTTTGCTATACATACTAAATAAACAAACCTGCTCGTTTGTGCAAGTTTGGTTAAACATAATGCTGCATGAATTTGTGTCAATGCTTTCAGAATTGTAAATATACGAAGTTATATATGCATGTCTATAATAGTATAATATTGCCGCTTGTATATCGAAGGACACATAATTATGTTACAAGACTCCAAGAATTTATTGAAGGATGTCTAATTCTTAATTATCGTCTATAGACATACAAATACTAATCTAAAAATTGTTCCGCCTAATTATCACGAAAGATTAAAGCGCCTCCAGTCATATCTGATCATACTTAAATTCGAATACTAACTTTTCCTCAGATTGTAAAAAACAGCATGATAATAATGTTTGCTGTGTTTCATAAGCATTGAAGCGCATTAGTGCAAAAGTCGCTAAAGCAAGTAAGCCTCGCTGTATTGTATTGTTTCGTATTGACAATTTAATTGAAATGATCCCACAGTTCAATTATCGTTTGCACGTACACAGATAAGAAAACGTATAAAACAGTGAATTGGTTGCAATTCAACGATTTTGTTATAATTTACGTAATGACTATAAGCAGAACAAGTACTCGTGACCAATCGTTATTACTGAAAATACTGTATTTACTTAATAAGCAGACAGTATAGTAATAGAAGATCACTCATACCCAATAGAGAATTCTTCGTGTCACCAACAATTAACCAGTTTGACAATTTTTTTTTCGATACAGTCGCTTAAGAAAACCAGCAAGTTTCGAAAATCCTGCGGTAATAAAAAGGCATAATGTATTGGAAATAAAATTGCAAAAGTGCCTTTTATCTAACGAACATTTTAACATAAACATACATCATTCCGTATAATGAGTTATATATTACGTTACAATACCATGATACTGAATAGTACAGAATGCAACTATTACACAAGTCATCGTTTCACTTCCAATGGAACGGCCTTGTTATAATACATGAGAAGCTGTTACCTGTTTTACAATTCCACGTTCAATAACCATGATGCAGCGGGCAATATAACAAATAGCAAAAACACGTAAACAAAATTGATAATGGAAAGAGACTATATAGTATCAATAGATTTATCACAATGACATAGCGATTCAAAATTGCATTCGGAATTATAAGTTACCGGATAGCACTAGCTTCTAAACGAATCCAAAACATCATTCTATAGTGAGATATAAAAAAGAAAGTGTGTAATGCTTCTTCTGTCAGAGAGTCTTGATCAAGCGAAACTCACCGCGCAGCGGCTTTACGAGTACTGAAAAGAATTGGGACTAACGAAGAAAATACTAGCGATCCACTAGCGAGTAGCTGTTCCACTACTAGCGTGCTAATACCCCACTACCAACGTGTCAGTATAATGACAAGAACTTTTGAGAAGCCTGACCATCCAGTAAAGGATCAATCAGCGTGGCGGCATGATGTTGTTAGAAGTAGGGTCATGGACTATTACTTATAAAGTGACTAATTTACCGTTATCGAAAACTAGAACGAGCTATACACCAATAAATGATTTAATATACTAACATCGTGCAAAATTCTTCGCAAGTTAATAACAAACTTAAATTATTTATGTATGTACAGCAGGAACTACTGCTTTGTTGTGAGTGCGGTTTATTAATTTGTAATCTCAATACAATTTTCAGCAGTGTGATATTTTGAGTGTTTGATCGATGTGACTTACTCGTGATTTTCTTTTTTCTTTTAGGGCATTTCTGTTCTTTTGAATAAGTTCCTCGTAGAGAACGTAACTATGATCGCCGGATCGCTTACGTCTTATGCTGACACTACCACGTCTTTCAACAATTACTCGTATGCCTTCATCGAAATGAGTTTCCATAATATTCATGTTATTGCTCTTTTCCATTATTTTGTTTATACAAAAGCTTTTATTTTACACTAAATTGGACAACCGTTGCTTATCCCTTATTAGTGCAGAAAATTGTCAAGTCATGCAGCTTGAAGATCGTTTAACGAGCACTGGTGTACCGTTGAGTACACTAATTTTTATTTATTTATTCCTTTGTTGTTAAGTAATACAACAATTGTTTGTAGGTGGTTATGTACCGTTCAGTAATTTACGACTGAATAAAAAGAAATCTCTTGAGACCTGAGAATGAAGCTTAATTTATAAAATTTTTGATAAGAAATTTTGCTTTTCCTAAACCTCTGTTAAACGATTATAAAATGTAAATCATGTGTTCCTATAGAATTTATATTAATTTGAATAATTCCTGCTGGAACTTTGAACGAGCGTTATCTGAATAACCTGGTTAATTAATTAAATGATTGCGTATGCTAATTATGATAGTACAGTTTAAATGTAGAATTCGTTTACTGAACGCAACGTGTGTAAGCGCCTTACAAAATCGAACCGATCATTTATAAAGAGGCATTATCATAATTCAGATTTAAATCCTCTTAGAAACATGTAATTAATCGATCACAGTGTAGGGATTTATCACACCGGCTGCCTAGGGTATACACCCTTGTACTGAGCAAGACCAAATTACTTTAATTAGTCTGCAGTTACTGGTAATCCTCGATGCACTATCTATCAATTATCATCTGGAAATTATACAACTTTCTAAATCATGTAAAAAGTTTAGAGAGTTTCATAACTTATCAACGGCAATTATAAAATTAGGAGCACCTCATTAATTACTTTTCAACTTGTCGATACTTTCAAGATCTCTTTCATCCTCCAATTGACCTGAAAACAAGAGTGAAACGTTAATGAATCAAAACTAGACTGAACGGCAGTAATTAGCTTAGTATATACAATATTAGCAGAATAATTATTGATAAGAAATGTATGATTAAGGTATTCCCGAAACATAGGTGCGTTTTTTTAGAGTGCCTAAGCGGGCCCATGGAACTTAGGTTTCTAATATTCTCGAGCATATAAAGCTGTACTGCTGTGAAACAATTTTTAAACTTTTTATTGAACTTTTTGATGCACATAATATTCGGAATTTAGAATATATATTTTGAAATTTTCCATTTTTTCTCGATAAACCGAATCGCCGATGACCGTGACAGCACAGCTGAAGATGCACAGCGTTGCCAGCTATCCCGCCACGATTCTGATATGAGGTCTAACTTATTGCCACAACTTTGGAAAATATTTTCTTGCCAAAACTTCAGTGACTCCACTTTCTTAAACGGAATACTTAATCTCTGAAATCCGCTGAGTTTATTGAATATTTTATATTTCAGATCTCAAGATAATTAACATGAGAAATCTTTAATCGAAATGCGGACAGGAGCTTCTCCCATCTGCCTCTGTACTATAATATTTAATTTATTAAATTGAAAATTAATCATTGAAAGGTCCGTATCCGGCTAGAGATTTTTTAACACGATGCTATGCGATAAAATTTAGTACAGTAAAAAATTATTAATTTCTGAAGACGAAATTTCTTACGATTGAAATACTTTAATCATATCGAACACGTGAATTCAGAATGAGTGTAATTGAATTATAGATTGTCTCGTTCAGATATAATTGTTTCATAGTGAGAATCCTTGATATCCGAGTATACATATAGGCACATAACACTAAAGCATTTCATTTTCCAATATAAATCATACAGCTGTAAACAGTTTGCTGAAAAACTGTTAAAAACCTGCAAAATATTATAGCCCGTATTCAGAATTCGCTTTTAGTACTAATAGCGCGCTTTTAAATTTTTTCTTAGTGACTTTTAACCACAAGCACCTCTGTTAGTAACTTTAAAAGCGAGTTGTGAATACGGGCTAATGCATTTAGTAATATCCTTTGACATTAAAATTTAATATTAAATGATGGTGATACCTTAGTCGATGATCGAATTTATTGTTGATTCTAACCCCGTTTTTGAATCTGCTATAAATTGTAGACTGGCCGTATTTGACATATAGCAATCCAAAAATAATAAAACGCGCACAGCTGGGTAACCAGCTGTTGTTTTACCAACATTATCTTCATACGGTTAACTCAATCCAGTTCTCCTTACTGCTCAGGATGTGGAAATATGTAAACCTTCATAAATTGGTTACGGTCTTTTTCCAAATATGTATACCTGAATCTTGACTAATCTCATTTGAAAATCCTGCTAAACTGCAGGCTGCAAAATTATCTGTATAACTCATAGCTGCTGTATCCAATGCTTCAACATACTTAGTTTTCCAATAGCTCATTGTCAGACCATTCAGGGTAACTGTTTCATTGCTGCTAGTCATATAATGGTATAATGCAAAGTATTGAATATTCTAAACTGCGCTAAAGCCGCAGGCGGGGTTACCGCATAAGTTGTCTAGAGGACAGAAAAACAAGTTGAAATACGTCATTAACAGAAAAGAATATACAATGTGTTAAAAAATGTTGTGTACCTTTAATTTTAATTCAACCAGAACAAATATAATGAATGCTATGCTTGCATTTGATCAGATTTGTTGGTGTAACTATCAAGTTCGCTATTCATCTTCGCAGACTAGAATGTCCATCTCGATCTTTGTTGACCGAAAAGGGGCCAGAATTCTGGTTGAGGAACGAAAAGCTTAGAACTTGTATGGCTGCTTTAATGTCCTCAATAAGCTTTTTGTCGTATTTATCATCAGTATGATCAAGCCAGTGCTCTCTCTGTACTTTCTTCGAGCAGCACTTCTTGCTGATTGCATGCTACATATTTTTCCAATAGAAAAAAACATATTACACTTTATCGCTATCAGATTAGATATATCGAGGAGAAACCAACGTAAAATGATAAGTAATGATATTAATTTAAAAGTCAGTAATTGAAACTTTTCCTTTGAAAATCTTGTTTGACTCAAGGGTACACTTATTTCTCCTTGTATGTTCAAAACAAATAATCCTACATTTCCATAAAACATCTGCCAATCCTATTGATCCATGCAAAATATACCACACTTACCCAGATGCATTTGCTAACTTCAAACAAAATGTTTCCTTCAGGATCCTTGATAATGTACAAGTTCTTCTCTATTTTAAATATAACTGACAAAAGAATAGAGCAAAATTAATCAATCACCTCAGAATTAATTTTCTAAATTCATTATGTTAAAAATAAACATACTTATGAAAAATATCATGAGAATTGCTGGAACGAAGAATGCCAATGAGTACTTTCCCCAAAACAAAAGACGCCACTCTTTAAAATTGGAGTAACGAAAGTGGATATCAATGATCCTGAATTAATAGCGTCGTAAAATACGGAGAAAAACACAGATAAGTAGCGTTCTTGCTGCGGCAGGATAAACTGGTCACCGCAAAATGCAGATACGCACGGTTTTATTCCACCAATTACAAGCGCAATCAGAAGTAAACCTAAAGAGTGTGCAAGCGTGGTTCTCTACAATGAAAAGAAGGATACAAGCATAATAAAGATATGATAGATGACGGTAAATTTGTACAACACCAGAATTGCTGGAAAATTAAAAAAATTATATTAATGATAATGTAAAAGTTACATACTGGTAAGTATCTGTTAAAACTTAAATATAATTTAACGAACTCAATTCACATTCCATATAGAAGAATCACACGTTGAATTCATTGGTGACATTGGGTAATCAGAATCAATTTTCAATGAGCAAAACTAAATACACAACTGTGATTGTTTTTTCATGCCTGAAAAACTTCAGGTGTCCCCAAAACTTGGCACAATATTCGGTACCATTACCGTTCAGTGACCTTTACTTTCAACTCGATTCGCTTTGCTATAGACATTCTTAATTTTATAATTACAACTTACAATTTATGAACCTATTTAAACTTTTAACATGATTCAAAAAGTCGTATAATTCTCAGATGATTATTGATAGATGGTGCATCGAGGATTACTAATAACTGCAGAGTAATTAAAATAATTTGGTCTTGCTTAGTGTAAGAGTGCATACCCTAGGCGGCTAATGTGGTAAGTCCCTACACAGTGATCGATCAATTACGGGTTTCCAAAATGATTTAATTCTGAATTACGATAACGCCTCTTCATAAATGATCGGCCCGATTATGTAAGGCGCTCACACACGTTACTTTCGGAAGCCAGATGTACAGATAAATAGTACAACTGTACTATCATAATATTAATATATACTATCACTGAATTGATTATACAGGTGATTCAGATAAAGCTCATTCAAAGAACCAGAAGGAATCATTCAAACTAATAAATACCGTATAGAAACAATTAATTTATGTTTTATGATCGTTTAACAGAGGCTTAGGGAAATCAAAATTTCTTATCAAACTAATAAGTATTGTATAGAAATAATTACTTTGAATTTTATATTTCATTCAAAGGTATATCCAGAAGTATGGTCAATGGTACTCTTGTATACTACGGGCTTACTTATCGCGAATAGTAAAAGTATAGCATTCAAACATAGAAACTCCACACGTTCCAAGTCATAGTTTTCGGAGTTCAGGTGTTTCTTGTCACAGTTATCAAAATGTTGGTCCTCTAAGGTCTGTTCTCCAGCTTCATGATTTCCTTCTACTTATTAGTAAATTACTGGACGACACGGAACCACTTACATTCAATAACTGCATAATTAAACAACGAAGGTATAAATAAAAAAATTTGTGTCCTCAACGGCAATATTTGACTAATGATATATTGTTTGTTCTTGATAAACGATCTATAGGCTGCATGATTTGACAGTTTACTTCACTGATAAGGGATACGCAGCGGTTCATCAATTTAATCTAAAATAGAAGCTTATATATACAGGGTGTCTCACCGAAAGTGCACATCTCAATTATTTCCGTTACTAGTGAAGATATGGGAAAAAGTTTCAGACAAAAGTTGTATGGTTTCGAGGAAATCAATTTTTCACCCAAATAATTTTTTTATAATCATTTAATTTCGAGATACATGTGTCTTTTTTTACTGGAACATCACTTTCTGTTGGTATCAGAAAATGTAGCGCGTTTTTTTTCTTAACATTTCAAGATCTTACAGACTAAAATCTATCCAGCCATTTTCAAGTTATTGAGAATTGAATTTATTCAACAATCTTCGGTTGCAGTGCCGCTAAAGCATTTGGGGTTCGCGCGCTTAATTTCGCGATCGAAGGTCGTTCAATAAATTCACTTCTCGAGCTGTACACGTTCAGTGAGACACCCGGTATATACACCAGTTTGGAATTGGGATACTCGAAGATCCTTCGTGGATCTGCGATCGATCTTTCCTTGGAAACGGATGTGGCATAAGTGTCGTTTTTTGATCGTTCAAATGAGTTCTTATAAATTTAAGTTGCATCTCATTGTGGTATCCCAAGATTTCATTTGTATCAATGTGGTAAATATTAATTTGAGGTTAATCTGAAATAAAAATTAAAAAACGATTTTCAGTAGATCTGATATTCATCTATTCCAGATCAAGCACACGTTCATTACCACGTGTGGGATTGTCTCTTTTGCCATACATGAGATACACATTACAAATTATATCTCACATCTATCTATGCCACATACAAACATTTTTACTCGAGTAAAGACAACGATAGAAAAAAGCAATAATGTGAATATTATGGAAACGCATTTCGATAAAGGCTGGCGAGTAATTGTCGAAAGATGTGGTAGTGTCAGCATAAGACGTAAGCGATCTGGCGAACATAGTTACGTTCTCTACAAGGTGCTTATTCAGAAAGGAAGAAATACCTTGAAAGAAAAATAGAAAATCAAGAGTACGTCACATCGATCAAATACTCAAGATATGACACTGCTGTAAATTGTATTGAGATTATAAATGAATAAACCACACTCCCAACAAGGCAGTAGATCCTGCTGTACATATACATATAAATAATTTAAGTTCATTATTGATTTGTGAAGAATTTTGCACGATGTTCGTATATTTAATCATTTACTGATGTATACTTCGTTCCAGTTTTCGATAACGACGAAAATCTAAACGACGGCTTGTTGTATAATATTGTTGCATTTTATACTATTCAGTAACATGGTATTGTAATGTAATTTATAACTCTTTTTTCTCGCTTCTCTTTATAACTCTTATTTATGTTTAAATGTTTGTTAGATGAAAGGCACTTTTGCCATTTCATTTGCAATACATTATGCCTTTATATTACCGCGGGATTTTCGAAATTTGCTGGTTTTCTTAAGCGACTGTATGAAAAAAAAAACTTGTCAAACTGGTTGATTGAGATGATGGAAATGATAACGTACTAAGCGCTTGAAATGCCGTTAAACTATTGTCCATCCGAGATATTTGAAGGTAAACAGAAAATGGACAATAGTTTAACGGCATTTCGAGCGCTTAGTACGTTATCATTTCTATCATCTCAATTGTTGGCGATATGAAGAATTCTCCGTTGGATATGAGTGATCTTCTGTTACTTTACTGCCTGCTTATTAAGTAAATACAGTATTTTCAGTAATAAACATTATTCACGAGTAGTTGTTCTGGTTATAGTCATCACTCAAATTATAACAAAATCGTTGAATTGCAACCAATTCACTGTTTTATGCGTTTTCTTATCTGTGCAAACGATAAATGAACTGTGGGATCATTTCAATTAAATTGTCAATACGAAACAATACAATACAGCGAGGCTTACTTGCTTTAGCGACTTTTGCACTAATGCGCTTCAATGCTTATGAAACACAGCAAACATTATTATCATGCTGTTCTTTACGATCTGAGGAAAAGTTGGTATTCGAGTTTCAGTGAGATCAGATATGATTGGAGAACAATGCGCTTTAACGGTTCGTGATAATTAGGTGGAATATTTTGTAGATTAGTATTTGTATGTCTGTAGACGATAATTAAGAATTAAACATCCTTCAATAAATTCTTGGAATCTTGTAACATAATTGTGTCCTTCGATACACAAGTGGCAATTTTATATTGTTATAGACATGCATATATATCTTTGTATATTTTCAATTCTGAAAGCATTGACACAAATTCATGCAGCATTATGTTTAACCAAACTTGCACAATCGAGCAGGTTTGTTTATTTAATATGTATCTACTTTATTAATTCATTCTTACCTCCTCGGTACTCTCAAGATCCTCTGATTGATCTGAAAACAAGAGTGAAATGTCAATGGACCGAAACAAGTTTGTACGATGAAAATTGGCTTAGTACAATATTAGCAGAAGAATTATTAATCAGAAATGTATGATTAAGATATTGACGGAGCATAGGTACGTTTTTTTAGGGTGCGTACACGGGGTCCCTAGTACTTTTGGGCATATGCAGGTGTACTGCTGTGAAACGATTTGAGATGTTTTTTATTGAACTTTGTGATGCATATAATATGTGGATTTAGAATTTGTATGTAATGTTCCATTTTTTGATTTTTGGTTCTTGAAAAACCGAATCGCCGACGACGGGGACGGTGACAGTACAGCTGAAGATGCACAGCGTTGCCAGCTATCCCGTCGCTGAAACCACCATGGTTCTAATGTGAGGCCTAATTTATTCTCGAATCTTTTCATAATATTTTCACGATTTTGTTCGATACATAATTTCTGAAATTCGATTGCATATTTTATATTTCTGAAGGTGGAAATATGTTAGTCATATGAAACAGATGGGTTCAGAATGAGTGTAATCGGATTATAGATTATGGGTTCAGAATGAGTGTAATCGGATTATAGATTATTTTGATTAGATCTACATTTTTCATAATCAGAATATTTAACATTTGAGTGCATACATGGCACTGATCTTCAATGTTTTTTTTATTTTTTTTTATTTTTTTTTTCTTCCGTATCTATCACACTTCCACTCATTCATCGAAACCACCTTGAAATCTTGTTTGCATTAAGGTCAGTCTGTTTTCATCGTGTCTCTGAACCAGAAGCATAATATACGTATTTATGCGTGCTAAATTTTTCTCCAACGGTTCTTAAATGTTTAACATACTGAATCGCCCACCATTGAAATTTTTATGGGTCCTGAAATCTTTAGTATTCAGCCACAGGTTCCAAGAAAAAGGCGGCGGCTAATACCCCAGATTATTCCGAGTGAGGTGTCTCAAGAACATGGCCTTGTTAAAGTAATCTCCTAACTTTCAAATGGAATCAGTTAGCATATAAAAAATATGTTCCTCTTGGTGTTTCGCACGAAATTGAAAAATGAAAAACGAAAATTAAAAAGTGAATTTCTTTTAGAATCTTTAATCTGTAGAGCACCGGAAGGCGATTTTCAAGCTTATGTTTATAATGTAGAAGAGATTAAGGTGTACGAATAAAATTTTGTAGTAAAAATTATTAGATTTTTAAGTAACCATGAAAGATATCTGACATTATGATTTAACTTGTAATACTTTTGTGAAGAATTTTTATGAATTGAATGTTTTTCTCTTGTTTTGCTATCTAAAGAGGGTAATATTTTCTGAAAAATTATTTTAAAAAACTGTTAAACATTATAAATGGCGGTTCCAATATGATGATTCTACATTACAAAAATGAACAGATCTACATGATCACCTACGCCCGTACCTATCATATTGGATTCGCAATCTTGAATTATTTTATTTTGACTTCAGATTCGGGATCAACGGCCTCAAATCTCTGAGTCTTAGATAGGTCTATTAATAGTTGTAATATAAAAAGTAATCACAAACATCGATATATTTTATGATTACTGTTCAAACTTTTGGGTTCTGGATTTGAATCTCCACGAAACTGTCACAATCGGTCTTTCTAGCAAGTAAACACAAGGAAACAGAAAGAACGTCAGAAAGTATATTGTAGAAGGGAGTGACTATACATGATATGTTTCTATTAATTTGATTTTTTTTACTTTTTTTTTCTGTTACTATCTTAGTCACAATATCTTTTTATAAATGATTTGGTAATTTGCTACGTTTATCTTTATCACCCAACTATTATGGTTAGAATTAATCTCCAAGCTTTCCAGCAAGCCGAAAATCAAGAATTATTAAAACACTGTTAATTTGTCCAAGAGTTCTTCAACGCAACATAAAATTATTTCAAACCAGGAACATTAATGGACAGAAGAATGTGAAAATTCTGTTAACGAATTATCTCGTGAAGAATCTGAATAAACTTGAAGATATTACAACGTAGTATATAGATACAGATTTTATACTTTCAGTTTCTACACTTACGAATGAAATAGGAATATCCAGCGATTTCCCTCTATGTGGTATCAGTCATTTCCTATATTTTCAATTGATTTTTAATAAGTGCCTTTTAAAGTGATTTATTGATGAAATTAATCGTCAATATAATTATTTGATTATCAATATTGATGAGTCAATGAAAGACTATTAGACTACTAATCTGCTGCTGAGTACATCAACATTCAAAAAACTTTTTACAGAGATAAATAGTTAGAAATTTTACATCTATGAATAATACATATAATATAACATAACTTTGAACTGTCCAGAAAGTTTTTTAAAAAATATACACCATTTGATAATGAAAAAATCTCATGGTAGTTATTTTCTTACAGGATTAAAAATTTCCAAAATATGTATTAAAGTT
Source organism: Trachelus tabidus (assembly GCA_030142655.1). Taxonomy (NCBI): domain Eukaryota; kingdom Metazoa; phylum Arthropoda; class Insecta; order Hymenoptera; family Cephidae; genus Trachelus; species Trachelus tabidus. The sequence continues at coordinate 168,963 of JARQTI010000845.1, read as the reverse complement.
TTAAAAAGGATATACCGAAAAATTCAAATTCTTACAAAAATCACACTGTTGGAAATATTAATCAAAATCCCAAATAAAAAAATACGTTCTCTTTTCCGAAATACATTTCGAAAAAAGAATTGTCAAAATTATTACAATTATTACATCAGTGCATGAAAATTTCAGCGAGAATACCCCATGTGTATTAAATTTCTAAATTGAGAACTGTAAAAGTCGAATAAAAAGCTGCCTGTCTTCTAAACGTTACTGAAGAACGGTTCCTCAATTCGATTCTATGAAAAGTGGGTCATGTATCAATCAGACTTCCCGTTAGGAAATTCTCTTTAGATATAGAGCGTCGAATCTAAGTAATTAATAATAGTAACATCAATAAAACGTCCAATAAATCTTTACAACAGAGAATAAGCACTGTCGTAATGAATGTAAATGACATAGAGGGAGTACCCCCCCCCCTCCTTTAAAGATACTAGCATTTTATTAAGTGATTTGGTCAACTGTACTTGTACGGATTTTCTTCGTAAAATATAAATTGAACTTAAACTTACTTTGAATCTCCCTCTCAGCTTCTTTATTTTCCTTTGTCATGGTGTTCCGTCTAATTTAGCTAATAGAAGTACCTTCTTCCCTTTTCACCTTCTTTCATTCGCATCAAAACCCCGACTGATCAAGTTTCTACAACTGATCCCATATCATAAATAATATCTGGTTATCATCTGTTTCATTTCCAATAAATCACACTCAATGAACAATTGTTTTGTAATGTAGTTTTATCTTGTCATTAGATGATCTTTCCAAATCCGATAAGAGTTTCTTAAAAGATTGCCAGCGAATTTCTGTGTATGCTAAAAAATTACCTTTTCCTGTAGGAGTTTTTTAAATAAATTAATTAAAAAAATTTCAAATACTTCTAACTTCATAAAGAAATTGTTCATAATTGCAAACGGTGGAGTACGATTAAATTAAATTTTAATGCTGAATGATATTTTTAATATTTTTTAGATAATTATGTCAATTTGTTAAATAATGTTCTTTAAGACTGTTTATGATGATGATGATGGATTATATTAATCTTATTCTTACAGTTATTATCATCATACATTAATAATGCTATCAGGTACAAGACGACAAAGCGTTGATAGCTTAAATTGATTAGATTAGATAATTATTGTTCTAAATTGTCGGTGTATCTCACGTTTACACATGTTCATCTTGTCAACGACATGCGCACCTATCCATAACTGTCATTTACCCAAGAAAGATCAAGACAAGAGAATCCAATGTCTAACGTATTTGTTATATAGTTACTCAATAGTTGTAGTTAGTAATTTCAAAATCAGTATTAAAAAAATGAAAGAGAGGGGCACCCTCCATCTACCGTGGCATTCTTTTTGAAAAATGTCCAGACTTCATTCTAGGACCAATCGAGACTCCCGATAGGGTACATACCCCACCATTTAGCGAGGAATGTTTAATTAAAGGATAGTCCTCTTGGTTTCCTATGGCACTCGAGTCAGCTTCCAGGACAACGAAACTGTATCTTTCGACCATCACAGCGAAAAAGATCATATTGATCAGAATGAGAGCGGCAAACAGGAAGAATTCGTAGGCCTAGATCATTGATAATTCTTCCCATTAGCGTATAACTCTATTGCCGTTTGTATTAGGATCAATACTTGCAAAACCTACTTGACTCCTGAACAGGCGCGCTTGAGTTACAATAATGACCATCAGATTGCCAAGAGCCACGCTGACATACCAAGCAGCTATCGTCACAGTTTTCATACTGTTTGGTGCCTGTTTGTTCCCGCAATGTCAGTCGTTATCTCTACGTGTGAAGTTTATTCACCGATTAGAATGGAATACCTGAGTAAATGAAAACTCCAGTCCTGAAATGGCGAACATCACTTCCGCTATCGAGATCAGCAGATATTGAGGAACTAACCAAAGTATATGGATCTTGTTTGCTGGAGTCATCGTGAATATTTTATGAAACTAAAGAAGAGTAGAGACTGTGTTTAGACTTACAAAATGGTCTAATGTAATAAATGCTATTATTTTACTGTAACTATTTTACATACTACTATCAGCCCGTTGTGCTCTCTCAGTATCAATAAATAGACCGCCCCAAGTTCCAAAAGAATTGAGGACTTGTATGTTCTATCAGGATTATCGTGATTCCGTATTACGTAATGAAATCTGTTTAAATAATACTCCTTAAACTTTTACATAGGATACTAATGCACTGATAGAATATACTATTTAGGTTCGTACAGGCCGGGTTCTAGCTCCATGTAGGTGGATTCGCAGAGCGAATTATCGTCAGGTACAAAATATTTGTCTTGTAATCCACTACTGCTTTCAAGAGTAACTGTCACATTTTTTAACATTTCAGAGTCTCGGATTAAGACAACTCTATATGATTAACGACATTAATGCTTATCTTATGAGTTAATCATTTTAACTAACTAACCGAAGTTTAGGTCTCCCACTTAAGGATTTCTTGAACTCGTCTGGATCTGTTTTAAAGAGATGCAAATCTTTTCCTATTGAACCAACAATTAGAGTATTTACCTGATATTCGGAGGTATTAATGGATATGCTCAAAGTTGGATTTGCTAAATGAACCTCCCAACACTGAGGCAGGGCTACTAAATACAATTCATATTTAGTTAAATTATTGGCAGATACGTTAAAGACTTGTCTCAGGCCTGAATTTAAGGTAATAGTTGAATCAAATGGAGCAAGAAATTCAACATCACACTGCAGTGTATTAATGAAGTTCAGAGTGGACTGACCTTTGTCAGGTAAAACAGGATACGTTTCCTATATATTCAAAAATGAATTTCCCATACAAAATATTGAATAAAAAACAAGTACAGTATATAGAATTTTATTGTTTATGGTACCTCTAACTTTAATTCCAATAATCCACTCATAATAAAAGCTAAGCCAGCAAACACTCCGCCAACGATCATTCTTTTTAATGGTGAACTGAGCATTTGTAGGTTTCCAAACCAGGGATAAATGAGTTTATCGAATAGAGGTATCAATAGCAGTACGATAGCTGGGTTTATGACCTATCAATAAGAAGCATATTACTTTGAATAAAGGAAGTAGATATTATAGAAAAAAATTATATGGTATAATTTTTAATTGAAATTACTATTTCAAAAATCAAGTGTTTTAATGGTTTTTCCAGAACTTGGATTTTGACAATGTAATTTACATTTTTATAGAATAATATGAATAAAAAATGTTATAACCTGCATTTGATCTGGTAGTAATTGAGTGCCAAGGATTGTTCCATTCATCCTGGAAGCTTGAAAAGTCCACCTAGAACCCTAATAAAAAAAAAAAACTTCTATTAGCATTACAAGTATAAAATATATTTGAAGAGTATACCTGTTGGTCAAACAGGCTCCAAAATAAAGGAAGTGGAATGTATAGAAACAAAATAGCAAGAACAATTTTAATATCCATTATTAGTTTTGAAGGAAATTTATCCTCTGCGTAATCCAACCAGTGATTAGCTACTTTTGGAGTTCCATTAACACTCATTTTCTTTTTAACAGCATACTGTGATTGTAAAACGTATAATTTTAAATGGTGCTGCATTTATTAATTGTCTCTAATGCGACTTACATAGATGCAACTAATGAATTTTAACATGATATTCTCCTTGGGATACTTTAAACGGTATAATGGCTTTCCTAGCAGAAACAAAACTAAAATACATGTTAAAAAGTATTAGGATAGGATTATGCAATTTAATAAGACTATGACTATTGCGATATATACATAGTGCAGTGACCATCAGGGCTGCTGGAAATCCAAATCCCAATGCATAGCAAGTATCATTTCCAAAGCAAGTAAAAGCTTCTCTAAGAATGGGAATGAGGATCATCCCAACAAATCCACCAAAATTAATTGTGAAGTAAAAAAGTGAAAAAAATTGTTGCAGTTTTTGTTGTTGCTGTGGTAAATGAAATTGATCTCCACCAAATGCAGCTACACAAGGTTTTATACCTCCTGTGCCCCAAGCAATTAAAACCAAACCGATATAAGTCATTTGGCTAGAATCAATAATGACAAAATTTATTAATGAAAGGGAAATATAGATTTTATAAAACTATTAAGGGACTTGTAAAATTGACTATAACATGGAAATTCTCACTTACATTGGCCAAATAGATATTGGTGGTGTTGCAGCAAAACACATTAAAATATTTCCAATTGCATATATGATAGAGAAGTATAGTATAGTCCTGTAAATATTGTTTCATGTTAAGAACATTTTCTGCATCATGTTGCGCATGGTCCTATTAATTACCTGAAACGACCTAAATAACTATCAGCAAGGATTGCACCTACAACTGGAACGAAGTAGCACAGCATAATAAAAACATGATAAATTATAGTGGCTCCATTTTCATGAAAAAGTAAAACGTTCCTTAAATATAAAGAAAGAATAGCTGCAAGAGAGAAAAGATATTGTCCTAGCATTAATTCCATATGAATATAAAATATTTTCTGAGAAACTCACTTCTTAGGCCACAGAAGGAGAATCGTTCGCAAAACTCGGTGGCAATTATGAGAAAAATTGATCTTGGATACTTAGAATGGTCCTGAAGCCATGGGACAGTATAATAATATATTACATGATATTAAAAAACCAAAATCATAGGATTGTATTTCAAAAGTATTGCTTGCAAAACTCTCTCCCCACCGCTCTCCACCGCACCCTCGCTACATTTTCCTTTCCTTTCCTTTCCTTATGGCTGCCTCCTCAAATGAGGAGATGTGCCAGTTCGCTACATTTTTGTGTAACGGTGTTGTATCATGGCATTGACTGAAGAAGTAAGTAAACTGGACACCTTATGGGATACGGTGACGCGCAAACCTGGGGGTGCTTTCTCAAACCTACTATCGTACACTAGAGTATCATTCTGTTCTGTTAACAGGCATGCGTTTGATAGAGACAGACTGTTACTTTAGAGTACAAGAGTGAGGTTTTGGAACATACCCTGGGTGCTGTGGTCATCTATAAATACGCTTTACCCAGTGCAATACTGTATATAAATATATATTTTACAAATTAAAATAGAGAGGCATAGAAGACACGGGAACGGTTTTACCTATATATGTATATTCAGTCAATGATAATACGGAGGATCCGCTATAGTCAGTCGATAAAAAGGGATTAATTTTCAAAAATCAAAGTTTTATCATCAACAGGTGATGCCGACCGTCGGGAAATTATTTGCAAAGAGTCGGGTATTCAATATAGGAACGTAGTAATGTAAAAAGAGGAAGGCAGAGAGCGATGCAAACGGTAAACGGTCTCAGGGCTATAAAAATTCTTTCGAAGAAGAGAGAAAACCCAAAACGAAGCAAATAGAAAAATTCTAGAAGGAAACTTGCTGATTTTGGCCCGGCGTGAGGAAGATCTTTGCATTCGCCAAGACACTCGTACATATCTAATCAAAATAAATCTCAGGTGAAATTGAAAGAAGGCTCAAGAATATCTGGATCAGTATTGACTGAATAATGTCATATTCGTGCGAACAATAAATGATGGGTTATGTGTACAAATAAAACAGATCGACGAAATCGAGCGAGACGAAACTCGCAAAGATCAGAGGGATACATGCAGAAGTATGAACAAATTTGAGGAAACATCATTAGTTTCGGCTTACATTTCCTGATGTGTTATTCTTTTATAATCTTTGTTGAGGTTGCCTGAAATACTTTTCTATAAGGGTTGGAGTTCTTAACTGATATCATACTGTCACAGAAGAATAATTTTAATTACGTGCTGTCTTCGGTTTGTGAAACGTTATATTTAGAATTATTAAGAATGGGATTCGAGGTAAATCGTTTCCAAGGAGATGTCGATGAAGAACTGGTGTGCCCTATCTGCTCAGGAGTATTGGAAGATCCTGTTCAGGTATTGCTTAATATCTTTTTTCTATTTACATGCATTCTGTGTAATGATATATTCTGATGGGTTAAGATAATATCACAAGAATTCTGAGGACTGGTAGGTGAGCGACATGTTACAGGCTCCAGTATGTGAGCATGCCTTTTGCCGGGTATGCATCAATGAGTGGATCAATCGACAACCTACATGCCCTCTGGACCGAACACCAATAACATCTGCTCAACTTCGACCAGTTCCAAGGATACTACGCAATCTCCTGGCAAGGCTCTGCATCACTTGTGACAATATCGTTTATGGCTGTCAAATTGTGGTAAAACTGGATAGCCTGGAATCTCATTTGGAGGAATGCGAATATAATCCAAAGAGACCAATGCCCTGCGAGCAAGGCTGCAGCCTTATAATTCCAAAGGATGAACTCAAGGATCATAACTGCGTCAGAGAATTACGTAGCCTCATTCAATCTCAACAACAAAAGCTTAGTGACATGAAACGTGACCTCAGCGAGCAACAGTTTCAAATTAATGAACAAAAACGCGAGATTCACCTATTAAAGGATTTCATGCGGGCCATGAGAGTTTCGAATCCAGCAATGAGAGCAATTGCAGATCAGATGGAACGCGATGAGGTGGTACGGTGGTCAGCTACATTGCCACGTGCACGAGTCACTAGATGGGGAGGAATGATATCGACACCTGACGAGCTTCTACAGGTAAATAATTATATTTTCTATGAGATGAGTATTTCTTCCCATTAACACAGTCTGTATCATATCCTGTTGCAGACTATGATCAAAAGAACCCTTTCCGAGTACAACTGTCCCCCACATGTCATCGACGAGCTAATGGAGAACTGTCATGAAAGAAAGTGGCCACCAGGTTTAAACTCTTTGGAGACAAGACAGAATTCCCGACGTCAGTACGAGAACTATGTGTGTAAACGCGTTCCTGGAAAGCAGGCCGTCTTAGTCCTGCACTGTGATAATACTCATATGCCTGAGGATATGATGGTGGAACCAGGATTAGTGATGATCTTCGCTCATGGTATCGAATGAAAGATATCTCTAAAACCTCTTGCTAGATGAAGGAATTACGAAAATGGTAGTACGGATGCTAGGAGTGGAAGTTCTGCTTATTGGCCTCCGAGAAAATGGAAGTATATCGTAACAATCCAGGTACCTGTTTAACTGCGACCATGCACCTTCCGCAAGATTAAAAGAAACGCGAAGATTACTTATCGATATTTTCTGCTTTCCATCGTCTTCATGGCTGTGACTTTACGAATCTTTATTGTGAATCGGCTTTACCTCGTAATTCCTGTTTCTTAACAAAACTCTTATTCGATTGAGAGGCGGAAAAATGAACAGCACCAAATGAAAAAAATTATATTACTGAAGATTCATTGATTCATGATTTTCGTACTTTTTTGTAACAAAATGTATAACGCAATTTCCGTGATACGAGAAAGATCAAGACTGCATACTTTTAGTAACGTACGCTTTTGTCTATTGTCTTTAATAAGTTTGAAAAGCAATTGATGATTGACTTTGATTTTGCGAATTCGCGTCCCACCATTTTTGGGACTTTGGACATGCATACACACACACAAACACATACATACGTATGCATATATCAATATTTTTTATTACTAATTTTCAAGATTTTTACGGGATTTCTTTAAGTCATACTACGTTTGAGAATGCACAATACCCAAAAGAAATTTCATAAATGTGGGTCGTATAAACATTTAAGTAACCTCGTGCGTTTAAGTAAAGTAGCGATTAATCCTCCTGCTCATATCCGCGACTTATACTTACAAATTAATGCTGAAAGAGCGGCCGGATTAATGAGTTAGAACAATGATAATTAGACGAACGAAATAAAGAAAATGAAGAAGTATAAGGATTGGAACTGTGCGTGCCTGAGCCTAGAATAATGAAGGGAACGTGAGACAAGGGAAATAAAAAGTAACAATAATAAGATGCAAAATAAAATATTAGTTGCATAAAAATTTCCAATCCCACAGACGTCCTGATTGACTATTGCGTGTTGACCATTTGCATCCCATTTTCGGTCTACCTACAAGTTTTAAAGTCATCAACAGTAGCGCCCGTACGATTCTATGAATGACTGTTATTCCAATTAAGAGAATAATTATTTTGTTATATAATTATTAATATATATTATAATTCTGTGACCAACCCGTTTCTTTAAGAAGAGCATTTAAGACTCCCTCAGATTCCAATTGAACGTACCGTAATATAACATACCATTATATGACGTACAATCGAACAAGCATGAAAATCAGTAGAAATGAAAATACAAGTAATTGTACACTTAAGCGCCATTATGAATCAATTGTGAGTGCACAACTGTACGGTTTAATCATGACGCATTATGTACAGAGTAAATATGGATGAATAATATTTGTTTTACTCTCCCTTTAAAAGCTTCGAACAGTATAGTTATTTACATCTTGTTTGTGACGAAAAGCGACATTTAATAAACTAGCAATAAAATATACTGAAGTCCTTCTTTTAAGCAAGCGAAATAAATATTTGAAATGATAACATTTCAAAAGACACAAGTTCATATAGGAAATCAAATTAGTACAAGACAAGGTTCTAGGAAAACGAGCGTAAAATATATCATTTAATTTTTCTTACAATGAGTCTTACATCGTACATTTTTTCTTCTTTAATTTGTTTTGATGCCTGCTTTGGTTCTTTATTAAGAATTTTTTAATTAATTATGCTGCCAATGCGTTTATATCGTTGGACAGACACTAGCTGTTACGTGACCATTAATTCGTTCAGCACCCAAATTTATAATCGTACGATTGATTGTAATATTCCTTATGCAACCAACATACTGAGCGTGTGACACGCTACCACGTAATTTTCGGCTAAGCAGCGGATGACCTCCAACATATATTGGATGCTTTGAGAAGACCCCTATTACATTTTTATCACTAACTCCTAGAGGAGCAGTTTTGTGATCAACTGACAACACAACCGTGTTTTTTTGTTTGGCGGCTGAAATCGTAAGAAGAAGAAAAAGAATTGATTATATAACAGAAATTACCGGTAAGAACTATTGAAGCAAATACATGTTGAAGATATGTAATAACTTCAGTTATTTTTATGTACCATGAATATTGTGCCAGTTGCCATCGCACAGTGAATTTGGCATCGTAGGCTGAAAAGTGGTTTCTATCACGCCCTTGGCTGTTCTCACCAAGAACTTGATGGTACCGTTGATCATCTCTAGGATAAGGAAGTCGCGCTTGCCATGAACGGACAGCAAGTGACCGGAAGTTGATCTTGGTTTTATATCCATTTGGATATCCACCGCTCTGCCCACGGTAAATTTATCTACTGTAATAAATTATTGCATTGTACGTTTATTGCCAAGTAGTTTCCATGACACGATTAATGAATCATCAGGATATACTTACATGCTTTGAAGAAATTACTTCCATTTCCAGGATAGAAGAAGAGCCCTGGTTCCACGCGCTTCGAGCATGGAATTACTCCGACCTTCTCAGTTGGTTCGCCAACCACTTGTCCATTCATCATGAAGTTGCCAATGCATCCATTGAACGTTTTGTTCAGCCCCTAGAAAATCCAGCATACAGAATTGATACATCAACTGATTGATATTAAATATTTAATACTGACAAGGGTGTCGTGAGCATGTTTTGATTGGTCTGGAATAATTCCTCCGACAAAGAATGGTGGACTCAGGTTGATCGTCTTCGTATGGCCTTGAGAACAACCGGATATTGGTGTGAACTCATCAACAATAAGTTCACCGCAGTTTTCATTACGTTTGAATATAACGGTATGCCATTTATTATCATTTATTTTGTTTTCACTAGTGATCAGAGCTGGCCCACTGCCGCAATCAAACTTATAATGGACCTGTAAGGTATTAGAACATCAATATGGAATTCAGAATCCTAAAAATTTAAGAAATATACTTTAAAAATTTTACTGTACCCTTCCATCTTTTATATAAACGGCGATCAAATCTTGTTTAGTAAAGTCAGAACTGTAGAATATTATTCCATCGTCAGCCATAGTCTTTATGTCTATCTGGAAGTCATATTGATTCTTGTACCTTCCATTGAAAGTTCTGTATTCTAATCTGCTATGCTTGGCAGTACCTATAAAAATGCACAATAGTTATCACCTAAAAATAAAGGCAGGGTTAAATGAACCTACCGATTCTCCAAGCATTTTCCAAGTCAGGATCATTTGCAGGATAGAACGGTAGACGACACTCATCAACGGTAGTAGGCTTGGGCGTTGTAGTAGTGCTGGTAGTACTGACCGATTCAGTAGAAATAATATTTGTCCTACCCTCCAATATGCCTTGGCCTTTGTCATCGTTATCAACTTCGAAGGTAATTTTATCTGTAACAATTTTTATTGAAGACTTGTAGGATCGCGCAATGATTTTTCATTATCATTGGCATCCTAAACAATCTCACCGGCACTAGGATTTTCCTTGCAATTGGCTAGTCCAATTCTAAAAACTAATAATAATGGAATAGTCACTCGACAGGTCATGACTGCGATTCAACCACTTACAGAGATATACTGAGTGACTCTACTTTCTGACAATCGCTATTGTCTTATTCCATGGGGTCAAAGTTCTTTCCCTAATCTGAAGCTAATTACGAGCGGCATTATCCGTTCAGCAAATAAGAACTTCGAGTTCCACAGTAAGGAGATGCTGTCCGTAAGAACGGGAATAAGAAAGGTAAAGGTTTTTATGCATACGATTCTTGATAAGTGAGGCTAATTTTAAACATTCTCATGGAATTAATCTATAGCTAATGATTATACCATGTAAATGACTACTCACTGGGTTGTGTTGGGGCCATAGTTACATCATCCAAACTTTCTGTTGGAACTGGTGGCGGTGGTGGCCGCCAATTTGGTATGGGTACAACGGAAGGAATTGCTAAACAGTACAGAAAATAGATGTAGCGATTTCATTCATTGCTAGTACTTAACGGAATTGATTAGTTGAGCATATTTACTTGGTTGATCGCTGCCCTTGCATTTGCCCAGGATACTGTGCGGTCTTTCTGTAGTATTGGCAAAGTTTATTATGATACCGTTGAGGGTTGTATCACCTATGCAACCTGCAAATGGTGCAACTGAGACGGTACCATCCTTAGAGACACTGAATGTACTTGGTAGTCCACCTATGTACAAATTTCCATAAAGAATGTGTATCGGAGGTGGTGCAGAATCTGTACTGTAATTTAATGTGTCGTCAATATCTAATCTGAGAGCATTGTCCTCATGCGTGGCAGTGATAACGTGCCACTCGTTGTCATTGAATTTTGTTCCAGCGTCACTAGTTCTCAGTTCCTCCCCTTGACTTTTGAAAGACAGTAAACCATCCACCAGAGATAGGGAACTGGTAACCGTTTGATCGGAATTCGTGACGTAGAATATCAAGCCGTTGTTGGATGCAGTTTTGAACTTCAAATTGATTTGCATTGAATTTGATATCGATGTGTTAGGCCATTTCACATAGCCCGGTTTGTGCTCTTCGAAAGAGACTAGATTGGAAAACTGAAATTAAATAAAGTGTGTAAAGTGTGTTTTCTGATTGGATCCAGATCGCCAAAGACGTTTTGGATGGTATAAACTTACCCGAACTGGACAGCCTGGCACCACACCAAATGCTTCAATATTTTTGCTAAGGTCTACTGAAGTATCTAATACAACAACATCATCTATGCAACCGTCGAAGCCAGATTCTCTGTGCACGTACTGTTGACTTGGTGGGTATCCGCCGAAGTAGATGTGATTTGGCAATATCATAGCGGAAAGGTTTCCAGGAGCCTTAGCTTTGGCCACTATCTGCCCATCTATCTTTAACACGCCGTCTTTGTAATGCCGAAGTGCATTCAAAGTATGCCAGTCACCGTCATTGAATCGGTTGGCGGATCTCAGTATAGCTTCTCCTTCGCCAAGATTATATCTATAGAGCACATGGCCATTTTGCATTTCCAGAGACAAGAATGTCTGGTTGTTGATCATCTGGAATATTAAACCATCTTCTGCGAATGTTTTGAAGCGCAGAATGATGGAGAACTTCGTGCTATCAAATGAAATCCGTGAATTCTCTTTACTCAGAACAGCGTAGCCATTGCCGTCAAACCGGAAGCCTGTGCTTGGTGCTAAATTTATTAACTTGTTCCTTTCAATGGCACCCTGTTTGTTGTTCTCACCATCATTAAAGTTCCAGAATGACACTGGTATGTCGCCAATGACTAACTCTTCCATTTCACCGTCGAACGAAGACGACGTGACCGAATTCTGCATTTGGAACGAGGAGGGATAACCACCTACAAATAATTTTGATTGTTCCTGATCTAGATTAAAGATAGAATATGATCCAGGTAGAACTTGCTCCTTGACGAATTCTTTATATTTGCCTTCTCCTATGTCCTCACGCACTATCAATTTGATATTCTTTCCTGTGCGATCAACGATTACCTGTCGCCATACGTTATCAGAAACAAACTTGTTGCTTATCATTTTTTCAGGACCTGATCCCAGATCCACTATTAAGACAGGATATCCATTCTCGATGAGAAGCGCCATGAAATCATGAGATTTCATTCGTGGAAGATTTGCTTTGTCCTCGTTTCCAAGATAAATCAAGAAACTGTTGGTCTTATTGGTTCGGAAATACAGAGAGATTTTCGTGGATGTCGCAAGAAGAGGGAAATTCTCAGGATTCTTAAGTTCCAGAGTAGTGTTCCTGTAGAAAGTGAGTCCAGTCTTGAATCTATCAGCAAGTTCTCTGGCATTGGCTATTTTATTTTTGAGATATTCGATCTTGTCTTGTAAATCATTTCCGGTACTGTTGATTAATTTCTGTCTATCACTCAAATCACCTAATAGATTTGTGATATTTGGTATGATTTTACTAACAGAATCCAATTGTTTATTCGCCTGAGAAATGTCTCTATTCGAATCAGCACTATCCTTGGACAATTGTTTAGTGTCCCTTAAGTCATTAGGAATCTTATTCACTATCCTATTCATGTTACTGATAGCTTGTTGGATAATTATCTTTGACGCTTCTGCACTTTCGATGAATGTAGTAACCAGACCCGATGAGGATTTCACAGGAATGTTAGTGAGTGATCTCTGAATGCGATCAAGCGCATCATTATTCAACTGATTCTTCTGTATTATATTTTTCGTTTGTTTCTTAGCTTTGTACAGATCTGTTTCTAACTTTCCTTCTGTTTTGTTTCGAGCATTCTTAGCCGATTCCAAAAGCTCAATGCAATTATCCCTAGTTGCAAAAGTCCGGTCTTCAATACCATCTGATAATTCTGTGGCATTGTTAGCAGCCTGATATGCATCCTCAGCAGCCTGTCGCGCTTGTTGTATAATTTCTTCGATATCCTTATAAACCGAGACAGCACGTACTGCCGTCGTGTTCCTAGTATCAGTTAAAATGCTGTCAAGTTCCAAGGACCGTTCGTAAAGCAAGTCAGCGTGTTCCTTTGCATTTTGAACAGGCGTCACGATATCAACGAGCATTTGATCATTGGAGAGGATAGTCTCATTTAATTTGAGTCTGGAATCCGCGCCGATGTTGCCCTTCAGGGCGTTTATATTGCTTAAAGTCTCATTCAGAAATTTGGAAGCATTTTTGTTAAGCTGCTCGCCCGTTTCCAGATCCTCCAGAATTTCGGCCGTTGAATTCTTTACACTATCAAAATTACCTGTCTCTGTTGCTAATTTATTTTCTAGATTGAGTCTCTCCGCATTTCCCGCTATATCTTGTGCTTTATTAGTGATGTTGTGCAGGTCGTCTATCTTCGCACTAAAGTTTTTCACATTGTTGTTCAAATCCATTACAATGGAACTTAAATTGCTCACTGGGAAGTTATATTTTTGCATTTCAGATATTAGTACATTGGCTGCCCCTGATTCATCGGTGGCTCTATCTCTGAATTCCGTGAAGGACACATCCTGGATCTGCTTCAGGATGTCTTTAGCTTCCTTAAGAGCACTGTCTACTTTTGCTCCAGTACCTTGTTCAATGTTTGATGCAAGTAATTGTACTTCCATTATGATGTTGTTTACAAGTGCAATTTCTCGTATTACATCCTTCTCGAGGTTATTTATGTCGCTGAGCGTCTTGTTAGCCCCCGTTTTCCACTTGATACTATCGTCAGCAGCATATTCGACCTTACGCTTTTGATTGGCAACTTCTTGATCGAGTCGTGAGATCTCTTGTTGTAGTGGCAAGAAGTTCACTCTTCTAGGATCCAATAGCTCAACTTCCGGATACAGTTCGTTAACAGTGTCATTAATAAATTTCAGTCGTTGATTGGTAAAATAACTTTCAGCCACCTTGTTAAACTGTAGGGTGACTGGTTCCAGCATATTCTCCAGGTCATCGGTAACGTCGAGAAGATCATGGACGCAAATGTCGCACTCATAGCAGCCACTGCTTACACTTACGGCGTCCAAGATGAAAACGTATCTGTGTGGACATTCATCACATTTCTCACCAATAACTCCAGGTAGGCAAGTGCAATGACCAGTGGTAGTATTACACGAGGCGCCAATAGAATATCCTGTGTTACAGCCACAAGATATACATCCATGAGGTCCATAATTCCAATAGCCAGGAATACACTGGTCACATTTTCTACCAGTGACACCAGGTTTACATTTACACTGCCCTGTTTCGTCATCGCACTGACTGCTCTCAGATGCCAAACTGCATTCACAGGGCTTGCATCCATCACAGGACTCAAAACCATAATGGTTGATCTCGCATCTGTCGCACTTATCGCCGATTACGTTTTCCTTGCACAAACACCCTCCGTTGTAACTATCACACTCGTCCATTCCACAAGTGTCGCAGATGCAACTCTGACAATCTTTTCTATCAACAGCATCACCAAAGTATCCTGGTGCGCAGAGGTTGCAAGCCTCTCCGTACGTATTGTTCAAGCAATGAAGACATTCTCCGGTTATGGAGTCGCATGCGCCTATCTCGTTCGTGTCTATATTACCAGAGCACTCGCAAGGTCTACAATAGTCTCCACGTTCATCAGGTTTCCCGTAGTAGCCTGCAGCACAGACTTCGCACCTGGCGCCATAATATCCTGGCAAACAGTCGCAACTAATTTTACTACCTTCCTCGTTGACCTCGCATCCGTTGGCGAAGTTGTTAGAAGCGTATGGCAGAGGGCAGGCACATATTAAACAATCGGAAGGTGTTCCTACAGTGGCGTTGCCGTAGTATCCCGGTTCACATAATTCACAATGATCTCCCGTGGTACCGTTCTTACAGTTGTAGCAAATTCCAGTGTTGACGTCGCATGTGTCAGCATGATTATTACATTGACAGCGCACGCAGTAACCTCCATAAGGTCCAGACTCTACTCTGTAATATCCTGGTGCACATTCCTCACAAGATAGACCCTGATAGTTTGGTGGGCATTGACATTGTTCTACGCTGTGTGCCGGGACACTGTTGGATATGTAATCTTCAGTAGTGATATCAAGTGTCACATAAGACAAGGTTCCTATTAGGCTAGGTTTCCAATAAGTCGCTCTGATGTAAATACCATGCAGATTTTCGAGAACAACCATTATCTGTTCTCTGGTAGCTGGGCTACGATTTAATGTCACGAACTTTGATTCAACAAGCTCAACGGCTGCACGGAAATTTGTGAATGATGGTGGTTGTTCATCTCCATAGTGAAGGAGGAAGATGTCAGCGCCATAGAGTATTAAATCTGGTCCAGCTACAGCATTTCCGAATTGACCTGTACTGTAATGCACTGTATAGTTGACGTAACCACCATAGGATGTCAATTTCATTCCCAGATAGCTTCTAGGTGCTGAAAAGTACACTATGTCGTCGATCGTGTCATCGTTCGTTAAACTAACATTTATGCTGGTCTCATTCAGTTCTTGCGGTGTTGTTTTCAGCGTACTGACGTTGCCAATCTTATCATTGACATGTACGACATCCCAATCAATCATATCGAAAACGTATGTTCTGTATAGATCGGCTGAGGCGCAACGGGTTGTCTTTCCAAAACAGAAACACTTGGTGCAGCCCTCTTCGTTGTTTTCTTGAATATTGAAGGTACCCTCCTTGCAAATATCACAGGCTTGTCCCAGAACATTAGCCTTGCAATAACATTCAGCCGTTCTCTGATCGCATATATCATACGTCGTTCCTCTGGTATCGCAATCACATTTTTCACATAGTGGAAATTGTGAGAAGCCAGCCAAGCACTTGTCGCATTGACGACCTACTACGTTATCCCTACATCTACAGCTACCGCTGAAAAGATCACACTGAAGATCGCCTCCTTGGACACCCTGAGGCGCACAGTTGCACTCCTCGCAGCCGATTATAGGATGAAATCCGTAAGTTCCTGGTTCGCATTGATCGCAGCGCTCTCCTGTTACCCTAGGAGGACATATGCAAGCACCAGTTTCTTGTTCACAAATCGCTGTACTTGGGCAATTGCATGGTCTGCAGTTTGGAAAGCCGTAGAAGCCAGTCTTACAGATTTCACAACGTCTACCTATTATGTTCGGTTTGCAAGGACATTGTCCGCCGAATTTTTCGCATTCAAAGCTTCTTGTACCCTCAATGTCGCACTGGCAGGGCAATGCACCGTTATTATAATTTGTCGTTAATGAAAATATTGAATCCCTGCAGAAGCTTTCGTCAATCACATTTATGTGGAAATGGTTGTTGCCACATTTTTTAATGAACTCTTTAGTTTGGTCGAATTGGATTTTCTTTAATAGTTTGTCTCCATATTGATCAGTTGGTATCACTAGGATGTAATCCAACCAAATATCATTTCCAGTTGTTTCCTTGAAGCTGATCACGAAATTCTCATTCAGTTGGAACTTTGTATTGCCATCAGGCTGACGGATGATACTTCTACAACCACTGTTACTGGGACAGTGAGGTACCGGCATTTTAGCCTCGTAGGATTTACCATTTTGTATAAGGACGTCAAGTTCAAATTGCGGATGATCCGGCTGGAAGTACTGTACGACGAATACGTATTCACCGGGTTGAGGTGCCTTGCCAGGAACATCTATAGACGCATCCACGTTATTCAGATGTATCAACTTCGTACTGTTATCGTAAATCCCGTATGGTCTGCTTCCTACGTCTAGAACCTCGTTACTGGTCTCAAATTCGATTTTTTTAGAGTCTGCTGCAGCTGGGAAAATTCCCTGGACGCATTTGCCATTCTTCCTGACGCATACAGATTTTGGACTGATATAGTCCAAGGACCAACGATTATACGGAATGGCTACCACCGAATTTAAAGCTACCTTGGCGGTTCCTGCACTTGGTTCTCTAGTAAGAATGAGTCTGATGTAATCACTTGGCAAGTTGAGAACAGCTACCTTTCCGTACCTGTCAGTGACTACTTGTCTACAGATACTTGTATACTTGCAGGGATAGAGAGTAACTTTACCTTTCTCAATATCACTTGCCTCAACGTTTATAGTAGCAGTGTCGTACTCGTTCTTAGATGTGATATAAGTCACTATTAAAACGTACGGCCCAGGATTGGCTACTTTGAAATCGAATTGGATTTCTTCTTGATTTTCATTGATCAAAGGAAATTGAAGATTGTCGAATTCACGAAGTGTTTCTTCCTCTTGGAAATATTCTGATAACGGGACCTTGACGTTGTTTCTGCTTGAAAATGCATCTATTCCGTGCACAGAATCAAACTGTGCCAAGCTGGGATAGCCGTAATGTCTACACAATCCTGTATATCCAATTTCACATGGTATATTAACGTCCTGGGTAAGGATCGTAGCCTCATAGTATTCTGAAGGAAGCAAGACGAAGTAATCTAGAAAGAGGCTCTTCTTGGTGGAAATAACTATACTCCATCGCCCAGGATTCATAACCATTGGCGAGGGTAAGTTGCCCTGTGCTCCAGCAACGGTAACAAACGCTGGTTTCGAGCTGGGCTTAAGCTGTACCATAAACTTTTGTTCGCTTTCTGAAGGATTTTCGGGAATAATCGTAATAGAACCAAGTACTGGTTCATTGTTTGGATTTACATATCGAAGTACCATTCTGTATAGAGAAGACTTGTGGATGTCGACCAATTGAATAACTTTATCCTGTAGAGCCGAAAATACAGCATACCCTTTCCAGGAGTATCCTGGGAACAGATCTTCTGCGAATCCATACCTCACGGGACTGTTACTCGATGTCCTACCGTCCTCGACTTCATATTGAAATTGATGGAGCGTTGGAAAATAATGAGCCTTTAAGGGTTCATTACAAGTAAGTCCAGTTACTCTTGGTTGGCATGGACATTGACCACTTTGTTTATCGCAAATTGAATTCACAGATCCGCCGATGTCGCATGCACAATCAGAACATCCAAATAAGTTGCTCTCTTCCAAATTATACGTTCCGTCGATACATCTAGTGCAAGCTCTGTCGGTAACACCCGGCTTGCAGATACATTGCCCACTTTTGGTATCGCACTCTGCAATGCTACCAATCACTCCTGGGATGTTGCATCTGCATTCCTCGCATCCCTGAGGATTCGCTTGCTGAAGGTTCCAATAAAGAGGCCTGCACTGATTACAAATACGACCTTGGACGCGGTCCTTACATTGACAAAGTTCCCCAACAGGTAAGGATCCACAGCCCATAAATGTCTCGACAACTCCGGCGGGATCGCAGTTACATCCCTCGCAGGTTGGGAAGTTGTAGTATCCCTCCTTGCACTGTGCACACTTCTCTCCATCGAAGTTATCCCAACACTGACAGCGTCCTTCTGTGTCGCACGATACGCCATTTGATCCTTGAGTATCACAGTTGCACGCAATGCAGTCAGGATACATATAAAATCCAGGACTGCACTGGTCGCAGGTTCGTCCAGCAAAGTTTCCTAAACAAGAACATTTTCCAGAAGCGTCGCAACTGACTGAGGATGATCCAACGATGCTGCAGTTGCAGGGTCTGCAATTCGGATACCCATAGTAGCCACTGCTACATTGATCGCACCTAGCACCGCCGTATCCTTCCTTGCAGAGACAGTGACCGTCGGTCTTATCGCAAACGTCAGCTTCCGTACCACTAGCATCGCAATTACAGAAGGTACAACTTGGGTAATTGTAATAGCCATTTTCGCATACGTCGCATTTTCTGCCACCGTAACTGTTCCTGCATACGCAATTCCCAGTAACAACATCACAGACGCCATGCATGGCACCTAAGGCATTGCATTGACACGGTTTGCAATCTGGGAAGTCATAGTATCCCTCTGCACATAGATTACAGTAAAATCCGCCATAGTTTGATTTACAAGGGCAGGAGCCATTTATGGATTCGCAATGGTATCCATCTGTGCCATTAAGGAAACATTCGCATGGTCTGCAATTTGGATAACCAAAGTATCCGTAGCTACATGAATCGCAGTCAGGCGGAGTGAACTCAGGTCGACACTCACATTTCCCGGTAGAATCTGCGCAATTTCCAGTAGAGTTGAAATAATTACAATTACAAGGATGGCATACATCAGTGGCATTCAACGGTTTGCCTCTAGGTCTGTAGAAGGTCGGTATACACCGATCACAGTTTATACCCTCTGTGTTGTCTCGACAATTCTGACAGATCCCACCACCTTCGTAATTCATGTGGATGTCCAACGAGAGGTGCTTTTCGTCAATTTCAGGATCGTAGACGCATTCGTCCGAGTGTCCGAAACAGTTGCAGGGCTCGCAGGTGAATTTTTTGAATGCAGTGGACTGCCGCCACTTCTTTTGCTCGAATCCTTTGCAACAAGTTGCACATTGTGGACCACACGTATTGTGCTGGCAGCGGCAGACCAATTTCTTTGGTGTATTTGGATCTTGGATGTCACAGGTATCAGCATGGCCGTTGCACATGCATCTGCCTCCGATGCTAATGTCCTTGATAGAATAAAAGTAGCGTCTTGTTACCGTGGGATCTTGTCTGGCTACAGACATCAAATGGCCCAAGAGATTTTTCGTCCTAAGGAAACGGAATCGTACATTCGTTGCCCTCGTCCATTCTTGGAGTAGCGTGGAATTAAAATAATGTTTGGCAGACGGTCTATTATTCAAGATAGATATCGGAATTTCACCACCTTCTAGTGGAACAATTTTGGAGTACTCTGTTGTGCAAATTACACTGTCGTCTCTAGTAATTGGTGTGTTACTGTCTACACCAAAATATGTAAGGCAGTCGTTGGCAGAATCCGAGAAATATTGCCAGGGTGACCAAGTTTTTCCGTAATCCTTTGATTTCTCCAGAATCCAAAGTCCTGGTCTTGGGGAATTACCCATTCGGACGTAGACGTAAGCCACATGAAATTCCTATGGAAAAAAATATCTTCTTCTCAGAGGTTGACAAACTTCAAATACAATATGTATATCATATTTACCAAATAATAATTCTTTATAAGTCCAGCAATTACCGTTAATAGATTTTCTAAGGTCGGCGAACAGTCAAGAACGTGGTAATAAGAGATAATTGTTAGGAATAACGGTCTTGTTCTAGACATACAGCTGAGCAAGTTATAATATTTTATTTATAAAGGTAATTAAAATTCAATAGAAATTTATTGATATGATTGATAGATTGAATTGATAACCTTTTAAAAGGGTCAATATTAATATTTGCAATCGTAAATGGCTCTAAAAATGTTGAATAATTTTTAAAAATATATCTTTTAGACCAAATGTGTCTCTGTATTATATAGCTATTCGCTGCAGAGTCTAAAGGGCCTAGAAAAACCCACGAAGGGAACGCCAGATGTGCGCCACTCGACTTTCTGCATTCCCAAGACCCTCCAACACATGGCACAAGGCACATGACTACATTGGCCTAAGATTTGTCAGAGCTTATTTCAGTGTCCTTCCAGGAAAGTCTTTTAAAGACTATTCTCAAAATCAGGCAAAAGAAGAATAAAAACAGTGTAATTTTTGATCCAAAAATACCAGACAAATGAATAATATCTGGATTCAGTATTCGAATACGAGATAGTGTATTATCATCGCAGGAAATAGAGAGGAATGATAAGGATTTCCCATTTGGCAGGAAGACTCTTCACCCACGTAGTGATATGATAAATCATTCATCATTCTGCATTTTTAATTTATTTTGAATACTATGGCAGCTAAGAATTTCTTGTATCAGTTTTGCTTGTTTCGTATTCTCATTAAACTTACCTGGCCCAGATTAATAGTCAAGTTGACTTCGTTATACTTCATTCCTCGAGAGAGTGGTGGGGATTGCCACCAGGTTTCCATACCGTCGACAGCGTGCTCTGGAGGATGTCGCTTCTCGGGGTTATTCGGGTCACAGTAATCACAGACCTGAAATGCGATAGGGACATTTCTTAAGACTAATACACTATATCCAATAGCGATAATAAAGAATCATTCCTAGAGAGCTCTTTCATAATGGCATACGAGGACTATCATTACATAGTTAGAAATGATTACATTTGTGCCAGTTAGAAACTTTTTTAAATCTTTTTTCTTCTTAGTTTCAGATTAAGCTACATAGAAAAGTCATGTTATCGGTGGGGTCAGGTACTATCTACGTGTTTATCGTTTTTCTCCCTTTTAAGATTCTCAATTTTCTTGGTTGGTTACTTTATCGATGTTTGGATACTATTCTCAGCGATCGACAAAAAATATGTTTAAGAATGGACGAACTTCTACTCTACAGGAAGTTTTATGTATTATGTATGTAAAATCGTTCAATGCATTCATTCATTCCTCAATGAGTTCTCTTCTGTTTAAGTTTCTCTTCGGTAACGCTATTCTATATACGTTATTGTGCGCATATCATTCTGGGTAGACTTTAGCAATTATTCAAGATGGGAAAAGTACCTCGTTACCACAAGGATATTCTGGTCTAAAGCTAAGCACCCGGTTACAGTAATGATACTTGAAAGAAATAGCCTGACCAGGGCGTTCCACAGATTACTATATTACTTTACAATAAGTACTACTTTTTGACCATTATAAAATCCTAGGACTTTAGTAGCCGTCCACTGTTTTTTTTTCTTTCTTCTTTATTCTCTTTGCAATAATGGGTTGTGGGGAGAGAACATCATCAAGGTTTTTCTTTATTTCTCTATTCCATTCATCTAGTAGGCCATTGAAAGGGTCTTGCGGACGGGCGCATCCTTTCACCAATAAGAAAGGGAACCTAAGGACTAATCTAGAGATTATCCTATGCCATTATTAAGACTAAGAAACCACAAATTTACTTCGCACAATACAAGTAAATTGTTATACCTAATAAATAATACTTCCAAATATTCGCAGGATTCCCGTCATAACTCTCTCGTTTTCTCTCTCACGTTTGGAAGGGACATGGAGAAGACCGAACTTTAAAATAGTATTTAGGAGTTCCAAGTATACGATGTTTATTTTTAAAACATGAAGGGAGATTCCCATAGCTAACAATAGTACATGCAACTGGAGCACAGTTCAATGGCACGGAATTTTAATTCATTGATCATCAATTTTACTCACCTGGCCCTGAATAAGGTTGATATCCTCATCCTGATCTGCATTAGCTCCCACCAATTTGCAATAGAGTTCTGGCTCGGGATGATCAACACCGCAAGTAGATGAGGCGATGATCTCGCGACCCTCCGCGAGATTGAAATAGGGTGGCGTCAAAATCTCTGAATTGACCTGGTGGACCACGAACAGGACCAGCACCGAAAGAAAGCCCAAAGCCTTCGTGCCGGCCATCCTGTTCGATCTTATTATTACTTTTTGCTCTTTATTTTTTTTTCTTCTTCTTTCCTCTCAATAAGTTATGTCTTCACCACTGCAGTCTGCTCCAGAGATACTTTCACGTTGGGACCGATGAAGCCTGGCCGGCTTCTCGTTGCAGACTGAATCCCGAGGGTCATCGAGAACCAGTGCTTCAGGGTGGGAGTCTGCCGTTGATGTTACATGTGCTTGTGAAAATATCAACGCAGTCTTCGTGAAATCTTTATTCGTATAGCCGTGACGTTATTGGATGCAGAGATGCACGTGCATACTTTAACTGAATTGCATGTGCATAGAGTGCATCGAAAGTCACAACCAACCCTGAAAATTCTATTTAGGAATAATATCAATTATATCAGAACTTATTGATATAAGGAAAAATGCATCTATTATTCAACATTCAGATAGTTATTTTATTTTTAACATCTTTTACATTGGTAAGTGAATAAAATAAAATAACCACACAAAGCAACAGTCACATATCGGCAACGTTACAAGAATATAACAGATACGTAGGTGAGGTGTTTCTTAGCTTAACATCCATGGGTGGAAAATTGTAACATTTTCGATATTTAAATACTGCTTTGTAAAAAAGATTATGCACTATATTTTGAGTACATTGAGTAACTCGTCCTCATTTTTTTCTAATGTTTCTATCTAACTTAAGGAAGACTTTTCACTTATATTTATTTACAGTAATATAGTAGCAACCAGCATGCATCGCCTTATTCTTGCTTCACCCGTCGTTTGTAGTACATTGCCGAAAACATTATACTGGAACTTAATGCGACCGAGATGATGAAGTTTCCAAGGAGTAGAAGGTCCGCTGAATCCATCCAAATGGTAAATACTCTCGCTGAAAATTGAAGTTCTTTACGTATCCAAAATGATAATCATTTGTATTGGGCTGATAGTCATCTGATTATACTTACTTAAATTTGTAAAAGTAGATATGAGCCATGTGAGAATAGACACGGATTCTGCATTCCTTGCTCTGATTATCGCCAACAACTGCACAACTTTACTTGATGCCGAGATAGGTGTGCACATTGGCTGTAAGAAAAGGTAATAAAGCAAATTATGGAATGAATAATACAATGTCTACTTATGTACCATATGTATGATATAATATAATTACTTACTGCCAGGTAGGTAAAGATGACTTTTGGAAAGATCTGCAGCAGGAGACAGGTGCAGAGTGTAAAGTAAAGAACAGCCAGGATTACGGATGTTCTATTGATTTGATTTAAATACTTCAGTACTAAAAATATAAGTACAAATTCCTGTAGAAGAATAACGGGATACTCGAGGTAGGATAAGAGTGAATATCCATTGGTATAATTGTAGCCGGTCATCACAGTGTAACTGAAACAAAAGCAAACATTAAAAAATATTATTAATTGTGGGTTTTGTTTCTTTTCATATATTTCTACGTCAAGATTAAACAGTAATGTGTTTGCACAAATGTGTTAATTATGCAAAGTGTGTATTTAGTAAATAATCACCTCGAGGAAAACTGTTGACTTACCTCGTCAGTTCAAGTAGAAGTCCCAGAATGGATATTCCAGCGGCGGATTTCACATTTATAAGATTAAAAATTTGTGGCACTTTGAGTACAAAGCACATGGTTATCGTGACGATGCTCAAGAAATCCGCAAACAATTGAAGACTCATTTTATTGGAGCGTGATTGGAAAATATTAAGCGGAGGAAGAGACAAATAATACAAAGAAAATATATCCTATTGTAGCAACGTTCTCCTTATGGATATTCGTGTTTCTTTAAATTTCACCAAATGTTCAAGTTATAAAATAGCATTTTCATAGCTGCGGATACAATAGGCAAGATTCCATTTCACTAAACACCACATTGGAGAATGAATAATTTGCATACGATGGAATCTTCTTTCATACGTCCCCCTCTCCCTAAAAAAAAAAAGTTAAAGCGAGAGAATCAGTGGGTACACGAAGGAAAAATCTATCCGCACGTGCTGGAACATTTAGAATCCATTTAGTTAGCTATACGCCGCAATATCGAATAACTAGATATAAGGATAAGAGCAAGATAAAACACAGTATGTTATTCTATTTTTGTGTCAGAGCTTTTCAGGGATCGATGGAACATTTGGGGAATCGTGCAATCTATGTACGCGACCGAGTTTACATATCAAGCTGGCGACACGCGCGGATCCGTACGAATGCGTACTGACTGAGAGTCAAAATAAAAAGGAGATATGCGCTGAGAAGGATGAGAACATTGGACCAAGGTAGGGATAGAAGTTAGAGGTAAAGCGAATAGTTGAGATAGAGTAAGTGCTTAGCTGTATTAGTGATAGTTGAGGTGGTAGTAGTAGTAGTGCTCGTAGTAGTAGTACTCGTAGTAGTAATGTGGGTAGTAGTGGTAGCCGGGTGATGAGAGCGGCGGCAGTAGTACTACTCGTAGGTGGTGTACGAATAAGCTGTTCAGGGCGTCTGTCACGTGGTAGCTCGGGTATCCATGGAAACTGCGCAGACCCGGTTGCACTCTTAGGTGCATACATCTGCAGAATTATGGAGTCCCTGATCAATACTACGTTACGTTTACGGTAGCCGCGTGCACTAAGAAGTGGATGAGCCGGCAAACGCACGTTGTCCGCCTGAATATAAATAAATAAATTTTGGTTAGACACTTACGCGTTCAACACGTTTTAGAATTCTGCCACGAATATTAGCGAATGGAGAAACCGGTATTCATACTAACTTAACTCTATCGTTAAGGCTGCCGTGGCCGGAGTATTATATTTTGCTAGGTCTCCTGTTGTTATAGCATCGAGTATTATGAATTATGATGTACCGGGTAACCATTTGAATCTCTAAGAATAGTGTTAAAGTAGTGTAGACCGATTATCGATTTTGATAAGTTTTAGTGAAACATTATATAATTGTTTACAAGTTATAGAGCATGTAGGTTGTTTATTCACACTTCGTAATATAATGCATACGCAAAGTATTAGAATATTTGAATCAGTTGGAATTTATAAGACTTGGACTCTGAAGATTGTACGTTTTATTTCCACTCTGCTAAATTCACAGAGTTATTCACTAGATTAACAACAATCAGATTAAAATTATGATGATCGCCGAGGATGCAATTACAATTTTAAAATTAATCTGATGACTCGATACGTTTTATTATGGATAACGGGTACGATGACCATTGAAGAGAGTGTAAAGTCCAGTTTAGTGTATTCTTGATACCACAGAGTATTGATCATCGGCGAAGGGATTTGCATCTAGCTATTTCAGTAAGAATTGATCGTGGTTACTAATTAAAAATGTTCTCGGGGAAGCCTGTCCAGATTTCCATGATTGTGAGCATTTCGAACGTGCCGGATTCGTAGGGGGCCAAATGTACTCAAATGGAATGGCCTGTTGGGTTTTTTCGCAACGTTCAGTGACAGTGCACTAGTGTACAGAGCAGCGTACAGTGGCGTATAGTAGTGAAACCAGTATGGCGTAGAGCATTGGCGTATAAAGGTTGATCCTAGTGCAGGCAGTTACGGTGCGCTGGAATCGAACTAACATGGAGTAAGTGAAACCCGAGGTGGCTGCGTTGTCTTTTAAATATTGATTTGCGCTTAGAACGGACGCGATGCTGGCACCATGAGCCGATCCTCGAGATTCCTGCGAGTCAATCACAAAATATCCAGGGAAGAATGCCGTCGAATAAGTTAGTTGAAAGTGAGTAGATCCTATTTCTCATGTGAAACGTCAAACACTTTCTATTCACCAGTTGGAAAACATCGACTTCGCCGGGGTGTAAAACATTACTTTTGAAGAAGGCATGCCGTTTGCCAGTATCCACCAAACTACATTAGATTATTGTTATCTTTAATGAATTAATTTTTTTTATCATTATTGTGGTTGTTGGAACTCTTAGTGGTCTTCGAAAGTGTATAGGAGGTCTTATGTTCGTACCTGGTATTTTGTTACGTAGACACACTATGCCAAGGATCCTCATCATCTACTCTGCCTTGAAATTCTAAGTCATAATGGAACATGCAATAACTATAAGAATTGCAACACAGAAGACAGTGTATCATCACATCATTTTAGGCATATGCTGTTTTAAGGTAAAGTAACCGCAGTGAAATATGATCTGATATCTTGTCTTGTTGAATTCTGAATGCAAATAGAATATTTGTGCAGCATGAATTTTAGACGACAATGAAGAACGCGAAGAGGATCTTTTTGTCATAGTAAATCCTTGGGAGCAGTGTGTGAAGGTCAGATGCAAGAGATGGACTCTCCTCCATCCTGCTCGTTAAGTGCCACTGGGCCACTAAGCGATCTTGGAAGCAGTGGCCTTGGTGGGTCCATATCCAGCGATTCTGTACGAGCTCATCTCGCGATTGAGGTACATGCTGATTCCAGGATGTGCACTTTTGCAGTAATAAGGTTATGGGCTCATCACTCTAAATTATTCCCTTCTCAGATGCAAGAGAGCGACGTGGAAAGTAAATCGCTGTCACAGGACTCATTTGATTATTCGGATGGGATGTGCGGTGAGAACTTCAATACTCTAAAGAAAGGGCCTGGCTGGAACGACGTAGATGGCAAGCTGGAAGTAGAAGTGGTAGATGTGGCAATAAAACCACCACCAGAATTTCAAGATAGTCCATCTCCACCGGACTCGATGTCCTCCGCCACTCCAATAGTTTGCTATACGCAGCTTGTATGCCAAAAATTGCCACGGTGGTTGGACAATATAGCAGAAAGTCTCGTGCATCTTATTATTGAGGAAGCATTAGCTATATCCTGCAGGATATCTTGGCCAGAAGGACGAATAGCTCCAGCGATACATTCAGCCACCGTGTTAACTTGTAACGCGCACAATTCAAAACTGGTATGGACATCGGAATTTATGGGCGCCTCGGCGTTATGTCAGGGTAGTGCGACCATCACGATAACACCATATAACACGTTAAATCGTCCTAATTCGCGCTGTTCCCTGGCTTCTTCGAGGTTATCGAGTTCCCATAACTCTATAAATACAACCGGGCTCAGTCACAAAGTGGACGACAGCAGTTTCATTACGTCGGCAATGTCCCATGACGTCCTAACTACCAGCGAAATTAGTGACATGTACAATGTACCCTTCGATTCGGACATCTACACGGTACCAATAGACGTGGTGCGACCTCTACATGAATTACGTACTCCACAGAGACCAAAACGACACCGTCACCATCGGAAGCGACGAAGAAATGTGTCGGCGAGTTCACAGAGCGAACTGGAGGCGCATATTCAGCAAGCGAGGCATTACTGTGGCAAGCCGAGGGCAATCACACATGTGATAAAGTCTCAGCGACTCTTGGCTGAAGTTTGCTGCAACGAGGCTGGTAACGGGAAGCGCCATAGCGTTCCTGGAACATCCGGTCGACACAGTGGACGTTCATCGAATAGCCACACGCACAACATTGGCGAGCCTATTCATATGACGCTTCACGAAGTGCGCCAGTATCTACAGACTCTTTATTCGAGCTCCAGTGATTCTAGTGAAAATAAGATAAAACGCGATAAACTTCCCGCGGGTCAAACACCCGTGCATCTTGCTACGCCAAAGGGTATTAATGTAAATAACAACAATAGATATAGCAATCCGCATACGGATTCTTCGACGGATACCCCCATATCCAACAAGAGCAGTAATGGACTGATTCATAATAATAATAACAACGGTAACGTCAGGAAACATAAGAAAAATGCCTTCGTTAGTATCAAACATAAAAAAGCTAAAGACGAGCAGCATAATAAAGAGAAGGTTGAGAATGAAAGAGAAAAGATTAAAAAGACGCAAAGGAATTTCTCTTTGAATCTGAAGCAGACCCTCTGCAACATATTCAGATTCCGCAGGCTCGGTTCGCCTGATCATTTCGTAGGCAAAAGGAACAGCATTGTCCAGGGTGAAATCGTGGAGGAAGAGGAAGGTGTTGACTCTGATCAACATGCAAATAATAATAATACGACCAGTGAAGTTGATTCTTCTGTTCAGAAGCTCCCATTTTTCAAACGTGCCCTTCCTCCCCTTCCTAAGAATAATGGTCAAGTAGGCATCGAGCAAGCCGAGGATGCTCTCACAGCCATAGTAGCCAAACCACCAGACTCCCCTACCTCAATACAACGCATGCCAATACTGCCTGCCCGAGAAGAGGAAGAGACCGCTGAGGATACCAGTATGGACTTTGCTGCCAGTATCGAGAAAGTGAAGGATGTAAGTCTCATTTATCGATTTGTTTCAGTCTTGATAGTATCTGATTTTCATTCATAATTTCATACGGTTTTTAAATACTGATTTATTAGTACGGATGGTATTGGGGTCCCATATCTGGTGAGGCAGCTGAGAAGATCTTGTCCAACGAACCGGATGGTTCATTCATCGTGAGAGATAGTAGCGACGATCATTATATTTTCTCACTATCATTCAGACTGAATAGTTGTGTACGACACGTCAGGATAGAACACGATCAGGGTGAGTCAATATTATTAATCCAATGATTAATTCGATGCTCTCATCTCCGAGAGGATGTACTTCAAATTTGTCCTCTTGTTAATTTAGGTAACTTCAGCTTTGGTAGCTGCACGAAATTCAAGTCACATACGATAGTCGACTTCATTGAGAACGCAGTGGAGCATTCACGTAGTGGACGCTATTTATTTTTTCTTCATCGTCGTCCTGTTCTTGGGCCGATGAGGGTACAGTTGTTACACCCGGTGTCGCGCTTCAAGCAGGTCCAGAGTCTTCAACACACATGTAGATTCGTAATCCTTAAAATGGTGCGCAGGGACTTGATACCCACTCTTCCATTACCTAGACGTCTCATAGACTACCTGAGCACGCCGCATTACTACAGTGAGCAGCTCGCTGAGCAGGACGATCGTGCGGAGTCCCCAGTTAGTTCTTCTACTGGTGAACTCGAAAAGATCTGTTTCACGCCACAAGGTTTGTCGTGAGATCAGGCATCATCACAAACCTGGTCCCGCTTACAATTAAGATATGTAAGATAACCTTACGAAGGGCACCGGAAGAGACCATACAAAAGTGAAAGAGCAAGAGAGAGAAAAAGATATAAGAACTTAGAAGAAAGAAAGGAGAGAAGACATTGGGACTGTAGGAGAGGATGTTCAGGTCAGTTCGTGTCCGATATCCAGTCGATGCAAAAGGCGCGTTTACTTTTTTCTTCAAAATATTTTCCAGCTTCTTTTCCATTTCCATTTTTTTTCTTTCTCTTCTTAATGCTATAAAAAAGTGTCTCTTACAAGGAACTAATAATAATCAGGTACGACCCTTGTCATTCTTACATTTAAGTTTGCTCCAATAACCTTTCACCTTTTGCAAATCGATCGACCGGATTACATATGGCGGGCGTCTAGTATGTATATGCGAATGAGGTATACGTAGGCAACGTGGATTTGTTGCTAGCATAAAATAATTGCACAATCTGTTGAAGACGTTGGTAAAAAAGAACTTACTAATATGGGGAAACGAGCAATGCTGGCAGAATATTTAAGAGGTGGGAGGGGAAGCAAAGAACGGAAAGAATGTAAAATGACATAGTAATGAAAGAAAAGTGAAAGAGCAGATAAAGAAATGTAAATTTCCTCGCGTGCCATAATTATGCCTTCGCGTTAAAAATAGTTCGGATCGAATTCTCGAAAGTAGAATCGACTTCTCAATTATACATATTAAATAGGATAAAAGTAATATTCGACACTCGCCATTTTCGCTATCGATTCCTTTCCGCAGATTGAAACAAATTCCATTATAATATTGATGTCAAATAATACGTTACGACTCATAATTGATTGTTTCGCGTACAGTGATAGCACTTATCTTACAAGGAATACGAATAATGATATCCGCCCTCAATATCATTCCTTTTGTGATCTGGTATAGAGCAACAAAATCTAAGAGAAACTTATATTTTCTTAAGAGCGATAACGCAGTTTTAAAAATTGGAACCTCCATCCAAAGTTGATTGTGCAACGGGGTGATTTTTCAGATTGACACATAGAAGCCTTCAAGCCAAAGAAAAATAAAAGGTTTCTTAGATTTGGATAGTCTACAACATATCATAAAAGGACAGAAATCACAGGGGCACACCGAAGTGATGTTTTTCGTTAAAATGAAAAAGAATTATTCATTGCAGCTTGTTCCTTCTCGTTAAGAATATGGCCAAAGCACGTAATACGATTGGTTAAAGGCATAATTAAAAGTTTAGAATAAGCCAATGCGAATTTTACGAATTCAGATATACACACGGAGTTATAAACACACATTACGGTATTGTCTATATATTATTGATAATGGGCCACGGCGGCCTTGATTATCATTTTTTTTTTCATATTCTACTTTCTTTTTCTCCGTTCTGCGCGTTCCTCTCCTATATTTCTCTCTTTACGGATTTGCATGTGCAGTCAAAGTGAGGTCTCTCTCTTTAATCATTTCGAAACGTTCTCCAGCGCCTTTCATTGTAGGCATGAAGGCAGTAGATAAAGGGAGAAATGGCGATTCGTCCAAATGGACCAGTTGCAGCTAAGAATTATTAGGAACCGCGTTAATTGTGTTAAATGCGAATGTGCGGTAAGA
Organism: Trachelus tabidus; assembly: GCA_030142655.1. Lineage (NCBI taxonomy): Eukaryota > Metazoa > Arthropoda > Insecta > Hymenoptera > Cephidae > Trachelus > Trachelus tabidus. The sequence continues at coordinate 137,552 of JARQTI010000845.1, read as the reverse complement.
CCTGTTATTGTTTGTGTTTTGTTGTTTTTTCTGTTGGAGTCCAGTAAAACGAAACTCGATATTAATATATAAATAAATATATATATATACACTATATATAGAGAAAGAAAAAATTGTATACAGCGAGCAATAACGCGAAGGATTGAAAAGATGAAGAACAGGGAGAAAAAGAGAAAGAAGAAGATAAATAACGCGAAAAAATGGAACAAAAAAGCAGCGTTCTGTCGCGCGAGCTGCTCAGGACATTTTTCGACTGGAAGACTTTATACACGCGAATTTTCGATGTATTTTCATTAAAAGCGAAATGTACGAGAAACATATAAAGCGCCTACGTGTTCATATGCTTTGTAAACACAAGATTCATGATAGCAAGAAAGAAGAAGAACAGGAAGAAGAAAAAGAAGAAGAAGAAGAAAAGACAGAACAATGCGTATCTCATGTGTACGCGAGAAGAATTTAACTGATTCGTTCTAGGAATTCGCGAATCTATTCACGATTCCTCTTCTGAGGTGCGCTTAGAAACCTCACTCGGGGTAAGTCTAGTCTATTCGGTCTTTTTTTATCAGCGTTATTATGAATAAGATAAAATGAGACTAGAGTGCACTCTAGCGAGGTTCTTGATCGTAACCCTGATGTCGGACTTAGGAGATTGAAATCATTGCGAATTTATCATCGTCATCGTCATCATTCCATTAATTAATTCATCAATTAATTGCAATATCATTGTTACTCGTTCGTAGTAACGACGCTAGTCATACAGACTTTTAAGTTGCCGAATAAGCAGAAACAACCAAAAAGACATTCAAGATAATTCATTACCTTGAATTCATATTCTTTATTTTGTATTTATGTACCTCTTGTAACCATATTATCTTTTTTTAAATTCTTTTAACATTAGGAAATAATTTTCAATCTTTATGATTTTGGAGGTCTTTTATTCATGTTTTTTATTTTATCTATTATTGAGTTTATGTACAGTGCGGTGAAAGAGTCCTGATCTATTTGAACGAATGGAAATAGTGAAAATTGGTCAAGATTGTAGAACCACTCTGTATTATATTATACATGATTATTCAGGACTATTGCACCACCTGAAGTTTGCACGTCCATTTGATCTATCGATTTCCGCAGTAGAACCATCTTCAAATGCTGCAATACTTTTGGAATAATTGTATGTACGAACTTTCAAAGGCCATTTTTGAGTGAATCCCAATGCCTCCTATGACGAACCTGGTGTTTCTTCTAGTCCAAGATCCCACTTTTCAATCATCATCGAGTTCAATTGTATGTTTTTTTAAACACATAAATATAAATAAATACACAATTAACGTTCAGTCAGTCGAAAACGTTTTGCAAGTGGCGATATAATGTCTCATCATGGCCTCTTGTTCGTGGAAATATATATTTTATATTCTTTACGTTAAGTCTTACTAATAATTTGTATTTAGTACTTATATTGTGTAGTGGTATGTTTTGGAAATAGGAAGAAAAGAGAAAGGAGACAATTAAGGAAATTACCTGTGATCACTTTGTCCAATTTTGTACATGTATGTTGCCCAGTTATGTCTATTTTGTTTATTTTCATCTTAGATGTTAACTATAGAAATCCCACTGCATTAGGATCATTGGAATTGCCTGTGGAATTTCAATGTTCACAAATCTAATATGGGTGAGATATATTCTAATTCCATGAACGAGAGTACTTTAATTACGCCTAAAAGATTCTGCATTTCCTTAACCATTTATTCACTCATCTATGAAGGTAATTTATAAGCCTAAGGCAAATACACATGGTATTTGATTAAAGAGGAAAAAAGAAACGAACGTTTGTACTGCAATGTTGACAATGAAATAAATTTTTTGAGATTATTCCAAATGAGGAGTATGTGAATTGCCTCTTGAATATTATTAGTAACTAACTATAATAACAATATTTTACTAACAGGTGCTTTAGAAGCAAAGATAAATTAACCAGGATCACGATTGGAGAATCAGTTACTTTTTGGAATGCTTATCAATATCTCATCATTTTATCCAATATACAATATAGACTTAGGCATAGACGAATTAAAGAACAGTAATAATATACCACATATATGTCCCAAAAGATTATTCAGGAAAATTAAATTCTAACAAGGTATCCCCAATGTCTTCCTCACCAGTTTTTGAGCAATCCTCTCAAATTCTGGGCGGTCCTCACGCCACATCTTAGCCGCGTCTACGTTGGCACCGCTCTCATCATTGGGTTCAGCCAACATACTCACCACACTTAATAAAATTTTCTCGACGCTCTGTACAGGGCTCCAGCGTTCTGCACTACTCTCATATCCCATGGGATCATCTCCAGGAGCATGTAGAATGCTGATGCATACTCTACCATCAGCATAGACTATAATAGAAATATGCATATAAGTTGTAGAATGAGACAATACTTTAGATGACGATATCTGAGAACATACTGTTAGGATGAAACATCTCACAAGTAAACTGCATCTTCGGAGGACTCAGTGGGTAGTCTGGTGGGAAGATCAACTTTGCTGGGAAGACACCACCTTCAAAGCAGGTACCCTCAGGACCTCTAATGAGGATTCAAGATGAATATCCATGGTGTAATGTAGCAATATGATTTTTCATATTTGTTTCCAGTATAAGTTCTCTTGCCATTAGGAATTTAATGAGACGTACGTAATGAGGGCTTCCCATTCGAAGAAATTCTCTTCATTTATCGGACCTGCTATGATTCCCTCTGGTGGATTCAAGGTTAGTTCTGAAAATGTTTTATTTCATTTGTAATATCATGGTTGATTTGATACGAATTTTTATTACTGTAAGATGTTAGTGAGACACTAGAAATTAAAACTTTGACTTCCTGTGGTTATGTTCTTGATTAGAATGTATTTCTCACGTTTATATTCTGCCATCAACCGTCTTAATGCTGACCCCGCCATTATGTTAAAATTGATTGAAATATAAGCTGTCGGTAATGATTATCAACAAAATTCGTCACTAATGCTTTTCCTCTGATACTGCATGGGTCGCTAAGTACTACATAGAATCAACAGAGAGCATCATCTACAACTTTTGGAAAGTGAAAGTCACACCATCTCTGGTAAAATGCTTCAAATTACTTAAAATTCTACGTGTATTCTACATTTAAGCTATGTATGGTTGCGTACAAGTTGTATTGCACTGGATTAATAATTCAACCATTCGTTCCAATTTTTATATACGTTTGAACTACTAAAATTTGGTCTGACAATAATTAAAATAAATAATGGGTAAAACGTCAAAGGACAAACGGGATATATATTATAGGCGAGCCAAAGAAGAGGGCTGGAGAGCAAGAAGTGCATTTAAACTTCTTCAGATCGATGATGAATACCATATTTTAGATGGTATATAACAAGTTTTTATTTTAAAGAAGTTGGAAATAAAAAATTGACTGAAATACCACTCTATTTTCATGACAACAATGCTTTGCAGGTGTGACGAAGGCTGTAGATCTGTGTGCTGCACCTGGAAGCTGGAGTCAAGCTTTATCTCGTAGATTACAGTATGTGTATTGTCAATAATAGTTACCATTATATTAATTTTGATTGATGAAAAAAGTTTTTTCTGCTAACAGTGAAACTTGTAAGAATGATAAAAAAACGGCTGAATCTGTAAATCCTATAATCATTGCTGTAGACCTGCAGGCTATGGCACCATTGGAAGGTGTCATCCAAATTCAAGGTGATATTACAAATGCAACGACTGCAGAAGAGATACTAAAATATTTTGCCAATGAACAAGCAGATTTAGTTGTTTGTGATGGTGCTCCAGATGGTGAGTTTCAAATCTTGTTCTCAAGAGTATAATAATTTTCACATCTTCTAATCCTTGTTTTCTTAATATCCTAGTTACTGGACTTCACGACATGGATATATTCATTCAGTCTGAGCTGCTTTTAGCTGCTTTGAATATCACAACTCTTATTCTTCGATCTGGTGGAACTTTTGTAGCAAAAATATTTAGAGCCAAGGATGTATCAACATTATATTGTCAATTAAAAGTTTTTTTTGCTGAAGTCTCTTGTGCAAAACCAAGTAGTTCACGCAATTCTAGTATAGAGGCATTCATAATATGCAAAAATTATTCACCTCCAGAAGGCTATGTACCTAATGAATTAGCCTCGTTCCTAGAGAAATACAATTCCACAAAACTAGCTTCATTAACCGGAATTAATCGTTATGTAATCCCATTTGTCGTCTGTGGAGACTTGGATCAGCCGGATTCGGATACGTGTTATCCATTGAATGTAAGTTTCTCATTATCATTTTTATTCAAGTTTATTAATAAAGATAATTATTTTTATTCTATTTCAAAATAAACTTTGCAGTTTCAAGGCAAGGAATATAAATATCATGAACCGACTCAGTTGCCAATTTCGCCACCATACGCGGAAGCCATTGCATTGGCTGAAAAGGAAAACGTTAATCTAAAAAAAGCTGACGCTAGTATCGTAATTCATCACTCTGCATCTAAATGTGAATCCTCACCGTGTAACAAACCGATAACCGAGAAAGTAAAAAGTGATCTTGCGACGACGCCCAATCGGAGAAAAGAAGACGAAGAAGATGAAGGTCCCATTGAAAAATTCGATCTTGTTGAATCTTTTGTTGATTTTCATATCATGTAGAGATTCTTAATTTTGTATAAAGTAAAAATAAAATTTGCATCTAAATACATTTACTTATTTATTGATTATGTATGTTAGTTCATGGATTTCGCGGTTGGAGTACATAATAATATTTATATAGCTATAGAGTACATCATATAGTACGATTTAAAACATTAATTTACATCTGTTCCTATTAGCTGCTATTAAATATTTACAATGACTTTTCTACGTGTTTCATTAATTCATCTAATTATCGATTCAGCCACTTTTCTTATATGACAAGGGAGACCGGTCATCTGCATTTAAGTGATGAAAAATGTAAAGAAAAGGAGGTAGGTATAAAGACAGCCACTATGAAGATTTGACAGGTCTTTTTTTTTAGCCATTATTTTTGAGGGCAAGGTTTTGTGAATTTTAGATACAAATGACCAGATTTTCTTGTTGCGCAAGGAAGGTAGGTAAACTAATAATGTATCAAATTATTTGAAAACAAAGAAAAAGGTTGCAAAGATTTATTTGCTTCTGACGTAATTATTCCTTACCCGCGTGCAGACATTGACTTAGGAGAACAGCCGCCTTAATAAACAAAAACAATGTCAAAGTGACTTGTAAGTCTTTACAGTAAGAACTATCATATTGTTTAGTAAATAGTGTATTTAATAAGCCACCGTATTCTGGTATCATGAAGAAATCGTTAGAGGTACAAGAAAATCGTTAGTGAAACTAAACAGAGTTTTAATACTGAAGATCCACTTTTCTTTGTCTTTAGAAAAATCGTTGTGGATATTGTGAGAAGGTATTCTGCTGCATTGAATGCCGAAGGAAACACGAGAAGAAAAATCATCCTGTTCACGGGCCCAATTGTCTCTTTTGCCGACGGAAGGATGTACAAACGCGTTATTTCGAGGATCCAGAATTTCTGTGTCACGTGGTAATTAATCATCTTCCACTGTACTGTAAATTCTGTGGCGATGAGTTCCGGAGCATCGAGGATCTACAGTCCTTGGGAAGATGTCGACTGTGGAGTGTGAAAAAAACTTTACTAGTGACACCATCACCCTTAGATAAGAAGACGTCGGGTCCTCTTAAAACTTATACGAGAAAAGAGGGTTCTTTGGAGAGAGAGTATACTGGCAATTTTGGTAGCTTCACTTCGCCACCTGAACTTTCCAGGAATACAAGTACGCCAATGCATGGCGGTATTGTCCGGCAGAATACGAATTGTGAGTATAAGATAGCAAAGACGCCCAATTTCTCATTCAAAACACCAAAGACGCCTTCCTTGACGGAAAGAAAAGCTGAGGATTCACGAAACATTGATGGCAGCTCTAAAGATAGTTGGGATGCGCATTTTATGAGCTTCTCGCAGCTTTGGAAGGCCAACTCTAAAGGAGAAGATACTCCTTTAAGATCCGCATTACCCTTTTCTCAAAGAGTAAGGGGGCAGGATTCTCGAAAGGAGGGTATCATCAATTCTGGAAGGAAGTTGGGGGCAATGCAGGAAGAGGTCCAGGATATGGAATTAACTGATGTACAAGGTAGTGATATATTATTGGCCAACGATATTAACGGAGGTGAACTTCCTACTCCACCGGATGTCACATCGGGATCGAACAAGTCTAAAAAGGAAAGAAGAGAGTCCATGAAGAGAGTTAGATTCTCAGATCAGTTTGTTACCACTGGAAGTTTCGACGTTACTGAGAACGAGTTTTACGACGCTCGTGAGACAATGGCAGACAGTAAGTCGACGGATCAATCATCATTAAACAAAGCACAGATGAATCAGGAAAACGAGAAAAACGCTGAAAAGGAGAATATTGATAGTAATGAAACTTCAAAACATTCACCGGAAACCAACAGCAGGCTCGCGAGCTCGTCACGGGTCGTGATGATGGTCCTCGTGGAAAACACTGGAGATCTATCTCCTTCTAGCTTGGCCCCCTTGATAGATTCTAGCATAAGAAAATTCGAAGAACGATCTTCAGAAAGTATTTACTCTTCAATGATATCTAATTTTTCTGCAAGTCAAGCGACCGCTTCCAAAAGCTTTAGAAGATCTACATCGTTGGACAGCTATAAACAATCGAGTGTGGAACGTTTCTCAAATTTTCCAGAGGTTTCTACCAAGCCCCAGGTTTCAGAGATCTCTACTGCAGGTGGAATATTTTCAGCAGTAGCCCAAGCGATGAAGTACGCTTTTAGTAATCTTACTGGTAATTTATTATTAAGTTTGTATTGATTAAAATCTAGAGTAATACGTTGCAGTATCTGTAGTTTATTATTTTATATTTCATCAGGTGTGGGAACTTTGAGAAACATCTGCAGAGAACCAGTATCCCAGAGCGCAAAGTCACTATCCAGATCTTGGACATCAGAATCCATCCTCGTCACTCCAGCCTCTACGTCTTCTGTCGTATCTCGAAAACGTCCAAGGGATATCGTCGATATAATGCCTACGCGTCAGCATGATACACCCGAGACAGAGAATGAATCTTGGAGTCCACTTGCTAAAAGACAGCGTGGTTGGTACAAAATCAAAGCCAGAGAACCTATTGCCAGAATGAGAACACTGGAAGCGAATCAGGCTGCTGTCACTAGAGGCGTTTCCTCAGAGACTCAGAGATTTACACAGGGTTCCTTGTCGGTTGGTGATACGGTACTGCCTATCCCAGCAAGAGCTCATCAGTCTACACAGACTGACTAATTAAAGAATTTTAAAAATAACCCGCACATTTCATGGTTTTCTATACATTTTTTAATGTTTTTGGCTATGATTTTTATTTAATAATATTAGTGTTTAAATTATTTAGAGTTTGCAAAGTATTTTGACTAAGTACATTTTATAAGAATATGTGAAAGCATTTGTTTTTAAAAAAAATACAATGACAACCTTAAGTACTACTATCATGAGACTGACACATCTCTAGAATTGTTTCTATACTGACTGGATCACAATGATCTTTCAGCATTTGAACTAGTACTGGCTCGTCTTTCATAAGGTGTTCCGATGCTGCTACTAGGTTTGTTATAAGTTTCTTCATTATATTTATTTTTGTCAATGTACTCTCCATTTTATCCTTACTTCTGAAACGTGCAAAAACAAACACTAAATTAGAAATTCAATAATATGAGATATCAAAAGAATCGGTAGTTTAATTACTTTGCTATTTCAGGATTTGTCTCCTTTAGTTTTTTGTGTTGTAGAGCCTGTTGTTCCTTCAAAAAGTCTTGGTACGCATATATAGCCTTGCAACATTCTATTTTTGCCTCAATTTGAGTTGTCAAAGCTTTCTGTAATGACTCTTGGAGTGAATGTAGCTTGTCGTTAAGTGAAAATAATTTCTGCATGTACTCCTCGGTTTTCCTATAACGATTACACTATAGACATTTGTATATTAATATTTTGCATACAACAATATAAATTCTTACTTTTGTAATGCAGGAAACTCACGACCCTTAGAAATTATTTCAATCACAGCACTGCTATGAAGGGATAACTCAACAGTTTTATTATTTATAAATGAATTGGCCAGTGCTTCGTGTAGTCTCTCTATTGTTTGCCCAATTTCTCCTTCCACAACCTTTTCCGTGGAATCTAAAGCTACGATACATTTCTGTAAGACGGAAATATAGCATAATATAGCATGTTAAATCAAATAAAGTAAATTATAGTTACCGATATCTCTTCTACATTGAAGCACCAAAAGCTTAGCATTAAGAGTCTTCAACAATTCCCTGGTTTCCTTGATTTTGTCTTCAGTAGGTTTAAAATCCTCAAGAGATACAGCACCTATGGGAAATTCGCTTATCTTTTCGTGTAGAGAATCTACAGCCGCCGACAATTTGTTTAATTCAGCCATAATTCAAATATCATTTATTGATTAATGAATCTTCTACTTTCTAATTAGACAACGTTAACTTTTTCCTTCCTTCTTAGTTCTGTTTCTGAGTTGTTCACATAGAGTGCGCTAGTTGATTAGTTCCGCAGGCGCTTAACCCTTTGCGGCATACTTACCACCTTTTTATTCTCACATTTTCATAATATATTTCCTATTTAACAGATTTCTGTCAGGTTTTTTGGTTCTTTGAGGTTCACATATGATACGAGAACGTACGTGGATGGTTGACAAGTATTTTGCATAGATTGTAAAGTTGTTATAAATAAACAACGTGTGAAAAGTGCTCATTTTTCAAAAAAAAAATTGTTTTCCACGAACTGTATCGGAAGTTCCTACTGAAAATCAATATATGAGGGTTTTGTGGGCTGCTAATTACGAATTTGAGTTTAAAATTTAGAAATTCAAAATGGCGGATCGAATATCACGGACTGAAAAGCAAAAAGTTACTTGATTGGGATGAAGTTTGATATCTGGAAGTTTTTGGGGTCACTAATTACGAAATCGAACCGAAAAATTTAGGAATTCAGAATGAGTATTAAATTTTATCCCAAGAAAAAAATTGTTTGCATTTTGGTCAACCATTTTGAATTTCTGCTTTTTATCCGCATTCAAGATTACATTTCCTTTTTAAATTTGTATATATTTTCATGTATTTCTAAAATAAATGTAAATAAATTAAGTTGATATGCCTTTTAACATTTTCCACAATGCAATATATTTTTCTGATAAGCAACATCGCAATATATTTACATTTTATATCTATGACAATATAAATTTGAGTGCTTAGAACTTCTTTAATATATCCCATTGAGTAACAAAAACTTGTGATATCCCCCCAAGAAAATACTTACATATAAAAAACTATGCCAAGTACAGGAGTGCTGTGAATTCCTCTAACAAAAAGTATTAAAATTATGTAGATTAGACATACGTGTAATCTGTGTCGCGCGGTTCTGATATGTAGAATATACTATAATACATAAAGGTAAATCTTACTGGGTTGGCTACCAGTTATTTCGCCTAATGGTCAGAAATCCAAATGTATCACACCATTGAAATAAAAGTCCCTGAATGGTTATTCCCCTGAAATGCCGATGTATCGCAAATATAGTTGTATTGTTACATCTGTTGTATTGTTACATATCTCAATTGACTGGTCAGTAGCCAGATTTATTGTAGCAATAACTCATATAGAGTTAAAGATACTAAAAATCTGACAATGGGAATACCACGGGAATTATTTGACGATAAATTCAAAATGAGTAGTGCATACCTTGAGAAAATTTGGGAAGCTCTGATGTGCCATCCGAGTAGAATGTAGATGAAAGTTGTAGTTCCAGTTGTAGTGCAAGTGTTTCAAGTTAGACTTTTGATGATTGGTTAGATGATCCGCGGGAAGGGAGGAAACGTTGAAAATAATAGAGAAAAGGCGCTTCAAAGTTGGAAAAAAATGAAGAAAAGAATGTTGTGAAATGGGCCCCACCCCGCCCATTTCCGTGAGGTCCTGCCCCTCTAACGAAAGAGCTACGACCCTTCCGAGGACCAACGGAGGACCGTGTTTTGAGGAATGAGGGAAAAAAAAATCGAATCCTGAGACTACTGCGTTTAAGATTCGGGGAAAAAACTCAGGAACGAAAGGAAGCTGGGCCGAGTGACAAGAAAGACGCAAAAGATAAGTTAAACGCTAATGTCGCTCGCTTCCGACAGAGACTTTAAAGTAGTATAATCAAACTCCAGTTGAGTCATTGGGTGTACAAACAAAAATAAATAAAAATGCGCCAAAAGATAATGATTAATAATTGAAAATTCCCTTTCTGAATTTTAAAGTTCATGAGTATAAAAATGAGGCAATAATGTTCCCCTTAATCTTCCCCTTATTACTTAGGTGTTTTTATTTGTGGCAACGCTACACATTCAGAAATATTATATTTCTACATGAATTTTCTTATTTCTTGCTCAATAAATTTACAAATTTTTTATTATCCTCTAATTATTTTTAAATTAAAAAAAGTTAGGAGACCTTCCACACGTCTTTTAAGGAAAATACTTAATACCATAGATAGCTCGTGTCTCACCATTGGGGAAATGAAGTTTGAAATGCCCGCTTGCGTGCACTCAACTAACGAAACATTGCCACATCTACTCGTTACAACATTCTTGGACACCCAGTAACAGAAATAATTTATAACAAAAGTATAAAGCGATCAATAATTTTCATAATTGGTAATACATTTTTTTTCCACTTTATACATTTTTTTCTATATTTTAATCTTGCACTTACCGTGAAAACCCAAAAATTGTTATTTGCCTATAAGATTCTGGGTTATTTTCTAGTTCGTTATTAATTATTATCAACCATAATAGACCATAAATCGATCATGAATTGCACCAGGAGGTTAATATTGATATTAACTTTCATTTAAAATTTATTTCATATTTCAATCTTGGAAATCGATTCATGACCATACTACTTTAATCAAAATGGTGCTCAAAAGAATCCATACTACTTCAAGTGAAGCTAACTCAGGAACACGAGCAAAGGCAGCTACTTTGCCCAGAACCAACGTACTACCCCTCCGACCACTCCACCGACACATAGGATCGTTTCTACCCACACAAGTGCTCAAGGGTCAGCGACGTCTTGCAGCGTTTTCAGGAAAGCGAACAAAGTATACTACAAACGCGAAAGGTAGTTCGCACGCAAGACTATGGTCGTAGCGCACCCTGAAGGTGCTCGAGGCCCCCGTCGGCAGGTACAGAGAGACCATATTGCGACCACAACTTGGGTCCGACCCACTGAGCAAGCTCAGCGGATGAGGCGAAAGGATAACCCCCGTCGCAATAGTGTACGTATGTTACTCCAGCAGAATGAACCATTCGTTTATGACACTCGATAAATATGCACAGCTCAACCAAAGAAATAGGAAAAGTAAGACAAGCACAATAGAAAGTGAATGAGAACAGAACAGAAAGAAGAAGGCAGAAAGAGAGAGATAAGGAAAGTAAAGAATAAATTAAGAAATAAAAGAAGAAAAAAATTGAAAGCAGAAATGTAAGGAATATGAGTTAGGACTAAACAAGAAATAAATATGGGAAAAAGGGATAGAAATGGGTAAGACGGGATCGTCCAACAGACCGGTATTGGCGACCGGCACGTGGGCGAATGAGCGCTCTAGCCCAACCACTCCCCTAAGTACTTCCCCCCACTCCCCGAGTTCTGCGCAGAAAGTCTGTGCTTTGACAAATTTGACAATTTTCAGCACTTCTAAATGTTATCCGTGGTGGTTGCTGCTTTCTAAGTGTTAATGTATATAATTCATTAATCGGGCCACTACGAACATATGAACTATTATTTCCTTTCGAATATGGCTAGTGATCTCACCTAATGGTCAGAAATTCGAAAGTACTATACTATTAAACTAAAACCCCCCAAAAAAACACTGACGTGTAAAAAAATATGCCAAGTACAGTAATGCTGTGAATTCCTCTAACGAAAAGTATTGAAATTAAGAGCATTAGTCACTTCGTATCTGCCTATTATATGATCTAGCACTGGCCCATCACTTTAAGCGTATTTTCAAAATTTCGTATAACGTTTTCACTACCCTTTTATATTACTACTGCTTTTCATATTTAATTATGATTTAATGGTCATTTAACAATTAATGAAACTTTAGGTGATTCCTTATCAAGTACTACTTGGCGTACATGTGCCGTGCAATACTTGATATAAATTTAAGTTCATTATGCCAGTTTTCAAACTCAAATCCTACGTCAACTTTCTATATAAAGCATATTAACTGTAACTCGTTAAAACTAACCACGCTAAAAGCCTTATGACAAACATATAGTCTTAGAATACTGTTAGTAGATTCAAAGTAAGTACTTTGGAATTCCTAGCATTGATCCGCCAAGTAGTACTTGATAAGGCATCATCTAAAGTTTCATTAATTATTAAATGAGCATTAAATTATAATTAAATATGAGAAACAGTAGTAATACAAAAGAGTAGCGAAGACCTTATAGAAAATTTGGAAAATACGATTAAAATGACGGACTATAGTGCTAGATCATATAATAAGCAGATATGTACTTGGCATAATTTTTTACACTTGAGTGTTTTTCGAGATACCATAGAATAATATAGTTTATTATAATGATTCATAAATATGTTAAGTTATGCATTAAGTATGAATATTATTGATCATCGGTGTGTAAATTATTGTCATACTCTTCTCACTGCTATACCAATTAGAGGATTCAATACCCAGATTTTGGAGTCCTTTGTGCTGGAAAGTGAAAGCTAATTTTTCTGCGTACATATATGATATTTATTTAAATATTTTCCGTGTTATTAGTTGCTTAAAGTGTTGATTATGATGAAACTGATGTGAGTAGTACTCATTTAACGTTAATCTTCTGTTAACCCTTTGAGGCATAGTGTTCTATATAGACAACACCTCGTCGACGCGAAGTACAGAATATCATTCATTGTTCAATTTGAATGAAATTTGGTACGAAGAAGTTTTTAGGTACGAGGAAGTTTCTAAATTCAAATGTAAAATCATTTTGTGAATTTCAAATGATCGAACCATTGTGATACTTTGAAATTTTCAATATAAGTTTTCATATCTAGACACACGTGGTCCTCATCCAATGTGTTTAATAATTGGCTATCGATAGTTCTTCGAACTGCTGACTTTGCATTGAATTTAAAATGTACAAAATCAAAATGGGAGATTAAAAATGGATTGAAATTTCCAAAAATAGTTAAATTCGCATGGAAACTGGTTATTGAGGATTTTTAGCGTTTCTGATTTCAAAGTAATAAGGTATTTTTAGATGAATGTTAATATTCCAAATAGTTTTAATTGTCAATATTGCTGTGATCAACTCGACCTAACGACGTGTCCGAAGTACATCATAAGGAGACTTCAAAGTTCGATTTTGCACCCGATATTAATCCTCTAGGGACTAACCGTGATGTATTTATCATACACCTGAGCATTTTTTTTTCAACCAACGAGAATTTCTTCAACAATGTAGAAGGCGTCATTTTCTCTCATCCTCGGACAACTTTTCGAAGCCTCTAGTACGCCTAATGAGGCACAGGACAGTTAGTTCTGACTCATAATTGACGGTACACAGATGGAAAGTGCGAGTGGGTAACTTGGGCACTTTTGTTACTGGCATTAGTAATTAAATTACTAAATAAGTGATTTTTTCAATTTTTCCCTATTTCTAGATGTCGTTTTATATAAATTCGCTGGATTTTACAGGGGAGAAGAATGAGTGGATATTCTGGAAGCTATTGTCACAATGAGTAATGAGACCGTATCTGTCAGTGATGAATAATTTATAGTGACTTTCGTTCGCAAAAATTACATACTTCCATAAAACCGTAATAGAATGCGTTTAAGGGTACTTCCCCTAAGCCATAACAGTTGAAAAATTGTATTTTGACAGTACCTGGCATTGCGAGATTCAAAATTTGAAGTCCAAACTCGGCTTCAGCTACCTTCAAAACCCATAGGTTCTGAAGACCTAGCGAGCGTAGGAGAAATGCTGCCAGAAGGGTGTCGGGAAACGAAGGGGTAGTTTTGGAAAACACAACCGACTCTCATTGAAATGATTAAGCTTCTTAATTAACACGTATAAGGAGGCTTCTAATAATTGGGTAGGCAAATTGGAGCAAGATAGTGCCGCTTTAGTAAGAAATTGGTTACAACGGCATAGGGATGGTTCACCACGATGTTTCTTCGAAAAACGTAAAAACATGTATCTCCTGTTTTTTTTAAAAACATGTGTCTTAGATTTTGATGAAGAATAACATATTTAAAAATGAATAAAGTCAAAGGACGACGCTTGAGGTACTTTCCTTGTGAGAATAAGTCCGTTCCCTTGCAAAGACTTCCGTAATTCGAAGGATAAACAGATTATAGCTCGAAGTTTTTCGAACGTATTACTGTCCATTATTTGACCTCTGTCACTCGAGCTCAAAGAAATCCGACCTCTATAAGTCAAAGGCTACCTCTATAATTCAAAGCTCCAATACTCTGACCTCTACAATTCGAAGCGATTTATGCAACGTCCTAAAAGAACACATGTCACAACCGACACTCCCTAATTCCGCCTACGAGCTACTGCTTGTCAGTCAAATGGATGATTGATTCCGAGTCACAGGTTTTCTCCTCGAAATGAGATCCAAAAATTTATTAGAAAAATCCGTTTTATTTTCTGGATACATATTGTATAAATTGTATTTATGTATGTATGTACTACGTCTTAAATTAAAGATTATCTCCACTGTATCTGGCGAATTTTTACGAGCCTCTACGATTCGAATATTATTTTGATTACTTTCTATAATTCGAAAATTTCGATAAGACGAAACTTCTCTTACTCAAAGAAATTAGCTCTGCCGCTGAGATATGAGTTAGTGAGGTTCGACTGTATTAACAGAGGAAAAGAATGAAGAAGTTGTAGATAAGCTTTTTGAAAACGAGGCCGATCATCGTGAGGAGGAGAGCACAGGCGAAAGTGAAGAGAAAATTGATGAGAAAGATCCTGATGATCGACTCCGTAGTGAGAAAATTGAAAGACGTCGATTTTCGTGAGTTTCAAATAGACACGATTGTTTCAAATAAAATACGTTGGATCGGTGCAGCGAGTACAAGCACTGACACCACAAGTACGAAAACTGGTGGCTAGATGGCAGTGCTTTGTCCCAAAAACAAGTTTAAATGGTCTATTCTGATACCCGAAAGAAAAGGGCACGGACGTTCAAGCTCGATCATTTATTTACCTGCGACTGTCGATAAGGCCAAGGATGCTATAGACCTTATTGAAACCTGAAGTCTATTATTAACGGATGAGTTGCTTCAACATGTCTAACAATAGACGAACGAAGAAACTCGAGAGAAGCAAAAGAAATTAGTTGGATATATTTTCCACGAAGGGACTAGTCCCCCAGAAAGCAAGGTTTTCCTCAGTTTGTGTTACTTCTCATTCTGTTGAAAACAGATAAGACAAACGTATTAGACTTTTGGCCGGGTCAGAATGGTCTGACTTTATTTTTAGCCGCAATGCCGTATTATCGGTTCAAGTTTCCATGCCCATATTCCTTTCGGTGACATGAAGAAAATACGAGAACGAGGAATTGCTGAGAAATTTGTTCCGCTACGAGAACTATGATCTACATTCATACAAAATTGTCAATTTTACCATGTTTTGTCTCAACATTGTACCATCAACGAACAATTTGTTTCGTTCAAAGGAATATGTGCTTTTGAATGGCACAAGAAGAAGCCACATGATGGACGCGGAACCATACCTTTCTATAGTGAGGACGGAGCTTGGAGAATCTTTATTTCTGTATTACGTGAGACGATTGTCTAGGTTGATACATGACAAAAATTGTACTGTCACAGTGCATGATAAGTTCATGTCGGCACCTCTTGAAGAGGAAATGTCGTTGAAGAATTCTCTAACCCTGATAGGCATCGTGAGAATTAATAAACTCGAAATTCGAAATTCTTCAACTTGTAACGGCAGTACTTGCAAATATAGAAAAAACAATGTTCAATAAAACGAAGACGTATCTCTCCTACGCTTGGAGAAAAATAAGGTAATTACAAATGCTCCCGACTTTAGACCATGACGTAGAAATAAATACAGACACCAAGAAGCCAAAAGTGCTGGAAACGTAAGAAAATCTTGAGATCCTTTCGACATTATATGCTATCGGTATATACGACAGTCCGAAAAATGAATCGGTGGCCAATGCGCATGGTTTATGCTACGATGGATCAAGCTGTTGTCAACTCCCTAATTACGAACGATATGAAGCCTGAAAACAGTTGTCGGAACCATCGGTAATTTTTACATGCATTGGCTATCCTATTCGAAACACTACATTTTGACATTTGTCAATTGTCACTCAGACAAATAATTATTTTTGATCGCAGCAATTTTTCATTTTCAGGGTCAAGTAGCTTCGAATTTTCCCCTTGGTCGTTAAGATCGATTGGTTAAAAACAAATTAACAGCAGAATAACAATTGAGCTTATAAACCACCCTAGTAGTCCTGAAAAGATTTTGAAAAATATATCGGTCCCGAGAGTGTTATAAACTTTGTATACATTTTCTACTTTTTGAATCATTTATTATATTTGCTTCTATAAGGTATATAATATATGAATACATGACAGATGATCTTACACATAGAAGCCTATTTTTATATGGATGTGATTTTTACACATTTTTATCCGCCATATTGAATCTAGCATTTTGTTTATAAATTCTGATTACAAATTTGAAATCGGTAACTCAAAAAATTTTTGGAAATAAATATTTATGCAAATCGAACAAATAGAAAAATATTGCTTCGAAGTGTTAATTCAGTAATTCAATAAGTTTTTAGGTTTGGATTAGTGAAATAAACGTTTATAAATAGTTTTACTCTGCTCCTTATTCATGCATAAAGGATTTTTACTTGAGAATAATAATAGATCTTCATATGTACAGATCAACAGCATGGATAAGTTGGCCAATGTACCTAACTAGTTTAATATAGCCTGACACAGTAATTTCGCTGTTTATTTTGCAGTATACACTGAATACTTCATCGTGGGCAAATACACGTAACAAAGTACGGACATAAGCAGAATAATAAACAAGAAGCACGCAAATTCAATAAAATTGCGAGTGGCATTAACGTTAAATTAACCACGAATATAAAAAGCTTTCCAAGTATACTAAAACGACGAAAAATATACGTTGATACGTAACAAGTGAGTGGGACAATCGATAAAGAAGGAAAATTCTTTTTTACTTTCGGAAATCGTTGAAGCGTTGCCTGCCCAAAAGATTAAAGTTGCTCGGGTGTACATAATTCTATTTACGTTCATTAAAGTTATTTTCGTGATAGATACATCGTAGAGGACAGAAGCTCAGAATGAAAATCACAAGCACCGACATTGTGGCAATTTACAAGTACACTGAATAATCTTGATTCAGCGACGTATCGGTTGACGTAACATATGTAATTGTCTAGTAAATTCATATTTACACGTCGAATTCATTTTACGAATTTTTCTTATAGTGATTTACGCTATAGCATTGTATTAGGCATAGACGTGTGCAATAGGGAGCGAATTATTTTGATCAAATCTCCGTAAATTTCAAACGGCAGATACTTTGTAATGAGGAAATTGTGACGCTTTTTGATATAAATATATATGTACATACATATGTATATCTCTATAATGGATATTTCTCTTTGACAATGTTTACTATTAAATTCCAATTAAATCAAAAAATTTTTATTGGTAAATTTGAATAATCAAAATTCTTAAGAAATGCGATGTCGAAAAATATACATTATATTCTCGATTTAATAAGTAGACTGTTTGCAGTAAATTGAAAGCATGGAAAAACGTTTGAGTTTTGCTAAAATAATAATAATGAAAGGTAAAATCAACTCCCAGTAGCATTTCCTATGGTGAATAATATTTCGATATTTAACTCATTGGCGAAATAAAGTTTCCAGCTCTTAAAAAGGTATTACGATTGACAGTTTAATATCAGATATTGCAATACTGGTAGGTCAAAAAATTGGGGGTACAATAAAGAAGGGGTTGATTCTTTGAAAAAAGGAAGTCGAAATTGCAAAAATTTTTTTCATGCAAGGCTTTGTTTAAGAAAATTCGTTTTGAATATTTGTCCAAACGTTTAGCGTATCTCACTCAAGACCACTCTTTGCTTTTGCTTTTCTATACATTATTAAGATTCATCGTGTCCGATATAATTTGATTTGTATTCTGCCAGTCTTAAATATCGAACATCCGTAATGACTATCAGTTGATATCAACTAAATGACATATACGGATTTAGCGAATATGCTTGACCATTACAGAATGGTTCTTAGGGAAATCCGCTCAACGTATTCAAAGCAGAGTGCATTAGTACTGCACTGATAATCAAAGTGAATTTGTTCAAAAACGAAGGTTTTGATAAAGAATCAGCCGCTTCTCTACTGTACTAAGAATTTTGTCCCACCCTGTATATGTAGTGACTGCACCGAATTGTAAAGTAAATGAGAAAAGCGCATAAGGATGGAGCGGGTCGCCCAGCGCAATATACGTATGTACTACTGTGTGAAAAGGAGTCAGCGCTGCTGTGGATGGCAAGGAAGACGAAGGAAGCGTATTGAGGGTATTAGGAGTAGTAGGTAGTAGCTGCACTAGCCAGGTCTAGTACTAGTAGTAGAGACACTGGTGGTAGTAATAGTATCAGAAGTGGTAGCGCAGGAATAGTAGTGGTTCCTCGTGGTTTGTGGTTTGGAGCTTGCAAGCCCGAGAGCGTGGCGATGATGGCCGATGAGCGGCGGAGCTGTGCGAAAGGATGGAAAGCTCGCGATTTGAGCGGCAGTCTCTCTTTGCCGCTTAGAGTGCGAGGTCGGGTGTTACGGTGATTCCTTTCAGGATCGACCGATTCGTGTTGTCGTATCGTGACGTGTCGCGTGTCATACTGGACTCGATTTTGTTTTTTAAAATAAAAAAGAGGAGGAAACGGTGAAATTTTCTTTTTCTTGGGCACAAGTCTTGTTAAATTTCTAACAGAAAGAAAGGAGCCTTCTCAAGATGAGGAGGACTTTACCCAGACTGTGGTCCAGATTCAAAAGGAAACGCATTGGCGGAAGAAGACACCACGTGCACAACTTTCTCGTTTTCGGCCACATTTTCCTTATACTGCTGCCCGGTGAGTCTTGTGTGTTTCTTTTTTTTTTTACAAGTGTGTACAAATGTGAATAAGATCTATTTGTTAAAGTTTTTCTTATATTTTGGAAAATCGTAGCAGTGTACTTTGTGTATTTTGCCTCAAATATGGATAATGGAAACTGACAGGTTGAAACTGTTTTTCGCATTTTGACAAGATAATTTCCGGTTATGGGGTACGGCATGCGATGCGATCCAATGGTGCAATTCTTGTGTATTTGAAGAATTTCGTTGTATAGAATATACTCTATGCTGGATCGGAGGACGAGAATGGAAAATATAGGAATCAAGAGGATGAATTGATTCCATTTTGGGAAATAGCTGAGTGCAAAGTTAACTTTCGAATTGAGTTAACACTTGATTGTTGGATGGGGTTTGCTACTATGGTATATTTTACACGTGGAGAAGGGTTAAAAGCTGATGCGAAATTGTTGCACTGCAAACTCGACTTCAATTTTTCGACGAGTTTCCAAATTCTCGTTTCTTTATTCAAATGATGTAAAAATATTCGTAGGCTATCTTGTTGATGTCGGTATTGCAAATGTCTTTAGTTATTATCATTTGAGCTATCGCTGATTGGTCTTTTTATAATTGTAGAACTTGTAATCTTCATGTATAAACTTTTGAAGATTATTCTGTATTGCAACGATATAAATAACATAAGTATTGCTACGCTTT
>JARQTI010000845.1:0-115721 GCA_030142655.1 Trachelus tabidus | reverse complement strand
TCTTTTTAATAATTTTATTGGATATTTTCCAAAGTCCCTTTCTGTCTCTATTAGCGTACACCATCCGTTGATGGACTTGGCTATAGTGTGGACTGCTGCCTGGTGACGTCCGATCTTGTTGGTGGTTAGAGACCGAAAGGGACGACACCAGGCAGCTAAGAGCCGATTTCTAGTTCTAGCTAATTACTTACTATCGACTTTCTCACTTATCCTATGGATGTCACTAGGGTCTACTTTTGGGTTCATTACAAACTGTCGCGGGATATGGAATTATCTGGGCTTACACTACATAATCCGCTATACACCACTAATTATAAGTGCAAAGTTAACTTCGCTGCTTAAATTCTTAAATGAGTAAAAGGTCGTGGCGCCATTAACCAACCCTCAAATAGCTGCGCTGCTATCTTTTAAAGCTTGAGAGTCCTAGCTTGGATGGTGGCTACGTGTCAGGTCAGTGTAGACCGGAGAATTGATTTAAAAATATTAATGGCTTCTTCTGTCTATTTCGGTCTCTATAGAACATTTATACGGAATTTCATTCTATCGAAAATTCCGAAGTAAATGGGTCGTTTTGTACGTTAGCGAATTTTTATGACCGTTACATTTCTTGAATAGCAGCGCAAGAAATTTTTTGAACTGTTTCAAACTTCATTGTATCCCCTAATTGAATATTCGGGCACTTTTTATCACGAGGTCAGGGTGAATTTTCTCGGAGATGCTTTGGTCTATTCAAGCGCATAAGTTCGTTACAAGAGAAGTTGTAATACTAACAGGAATGGAGTTATTGTTGCTCCGATAGGGTCTGGTGGATTGGACTTTTCATTTCGTGAGGTGAAAAAAAAAGTCATTATACGTCAATGTGGTTCCTGACTGGTTTAAGAAAGTTTGGAGTTAATATTTTTCTGACTTATAAAATTCTTCGATTATTACCTTTCGTTACTTTTCCCTGCTTATTTCAAATATCTACTTCAGATTTTGTTTGCAACGGGCTTTTTCATGGTTCGTTAGTCGTTCTCCTGTTTTGCCTTTTCCACACCTTGACAAAGCCAGCATCGCCACACATAAAGATTTAATAAGAACCTGTATCATATTTAAGGGCTCATTTTAGGCTAATTCAATATCCTTTACCTAAAGTTAATGCTCTTCAATGTTTATTGTAAGTCCTGTGGCGATGGTAGCTTGTCCGAGATTTGTTTTACTCTTGCGTAACAGTCTACACGGTACAAACATTTCAAAGATATGCCTCGGACGTCTTACGAACGTACAGATGCCGTGTGGACGTCTCACAGATATCTTGCGTTGTCTGGAAAGTGATATTTTTGCCTTGGAGAATTCGTCGTACGCGTATAAACGTATTTCATTTTGATGTAACATGTATGCAATGCATGAAATGGTAATTATTTGAAAATGTAAACTCATAAACATAGCAATATTTTCCTTTAAAGCCAACGAAATGCAATATCGGATATTGCAATCTTCTGTGTACTGTCACTGTAAATAAACATTCGAGGACTTTATCGACAAATTTCCAGTATCACTAGGCTAGCCACCTGTAGGACTTTTTGCTTCTTGAACTGCAACGCTTTTTTTGCTTTATCTACCTTTTCGTATTCATGAAAGTCTTCATATACCGATAACGATCGCTTTTCCATGAATTCAGAGATTGCCCAAGCAACGAAGAAAATTTTTCAAACGATGCCACTTAAAACTCCTATACATATTCATCGTGATAAACTTAATATAAATCGTGACAACGAATGCAAATCTGTGTCATTTTTTTTTCGTTTTTTTTTCGTCTTAGCTCGTATATTCTCTCGGCATTCGCGACACTGCATCAAATAACTACTTATTAGAATTCGGCCTCCTCGTTAAGTTCGCGTGGGAATAATTTTGATGAAGCTTTATAAAGGGATGACATTTACGAATTGTAATTAGCAGCGCATACCCCAATGAGAAAGAGCTTAACGAATATACTCAGGAGTGTAATATCGATTAAGGAATACTGCTAAGTATAGGGCTATAGTTCTCAAATGACAGAAATGCGATCCTTTGTTCTTGACGTAACATCGCTATTAAAAGTCGATAGACTGCGAAGCCATGAAATATTTATTTCTTGTGAAAATCGCACTTTTTTTCTTCTCCGTCTGTCTTACTTACCTTATAGATTTCATCGTTCTCTTTGGCGATTCGCAACTTGGTCGGTAGGACTTTCATGTCCTTTCAGCATCATGAAAATCCTATTCGTCCGTAGCTGCAATGAAAACGGTCCCACGTTACTGGCTGCGAAAGTGCTTGCCTTACCTACCTACCTACCAATGTACTATTCCCCAATGAAAATACTCGGACACTTCCTGTTGGGATGCGAAATAGCTTTCTGTCGGGCAACGAAAACGTCCGACCTGTCCAGGGACTTGGGGTGGCTGTCGCCGGGTCTAGCGAGTTTCGTGTCGTCTCATCGTTATCATTGTCTAGCGAGTATAGTATTATAGGGGAGGTGATAGTTCGGTGGGCAGGCAGGTATCACGGGGAAGTAGGAAGGGAAAGGGGGGAATGTATACCTCTGAATGTGACACACTGACGACGGGTAAATTCACAGGGCTGCAAATATATATTTTATACGACGGAACACGTCGGCAAATCCTAACGAATTGGAAAACTGGACTACGCATAGATCCCCATACAACTCGTTATCGTATATGCTTAAACATGCACACGTGTATCTTACGCGTTAGTCCCTGTTGAAGAAAATTCGTAAAGGCAATTTCGGTGAATATTATAGACAACCGATTTCTTTACAAAGTATACGTAGGAATCTGAGTGTTGATATGATAATTGGTTTTTAAATTTCTTTCAAGCAACATTTGATCTTCTACGCTCGTATCTCCCATACCGAGTCTCATAACTCACGGCTTATCGAATTATATCAGAACATTAGGAACGCGCACGAAAGAACAATTGATTTTTAATTATTGTAATGAGAGCTCATCTGATGTACCAAAGACAGCTAAGCGGTGTGGCAATCTATCCCGGACGATATCCTGCGTGATGAGGTTTCAGCGTGGTTGGTGAGACGATGGCAATTTGTCTGAAATCTATATCTATAATATTTGAGCTTTCCCTTGCTCGCTATAGCGACAGCTTTTCTGTCCGTGATAATTTAATACGTGCGTTTTTAGCAAAGGTCTGCGACAACAGGGACGCGCATTCGACATCTCTCATGAACTAACATTTACGATAGATGAGCGACTCGCCAATGTATATTCGCTAAGTTTGCTTGAATATTGATAAGTGGTTGGTGTTTGCTTATACAGGTAGGTTTTCACTACGATGTAATTTATAATTGTTGTACGCAAGAAAAATCAGCTGACGATATGACTTGACGTGAATTTCACTTTGTCCAAGTCGCAAGGTAGACTTGTAACGAGCATTTATAGTCGAAACTCCCCTCAACCTGGAACGGGGGGGGGGGCGGATATGGTTTGCAATTAAAAGTCAGGACCTCGACAGTGCGCTGGTTACAGGCGACTAATTACTAGGCGACAGTGGATGGGTTGAGGGAGTGGGGTAGGTCGAGGAAAGTAGCCAGGAGAACAGCAAAAAGCCACGTCGGAAATATTTTCTTGGAAAGCCTTTCGCAAACTTGGCATCCGCCGTTCGCTTTTGTGTACCGTTGAAATTGGTGTTCTGTGAAAAAGCTCAGTTTTCCATTGACCAGTTGAGAGAAATGGTTACTCGTATAGCGATAAAAGAAAGTGAGTGACTTATGGTAATTGGATGTGGTGCTATTTCGCACGAGAAATAGACATTGTTCTTGGATCTTGAAAACGAGTTATATGTAATTTATACCGCAGTTTCTGTTGGTAACAGCGATTGCTTGTGGAAAAATGAACGTGAGGATCATTTTGTTTAAGGCAGC
This sequence comes from Trachelus tabidus, assembly GCA_030142655.1. NCBI lineage: Eukaryota > Metazoa > Arthropoda > Insecta > Hymenoptera > Cephidae > Trachelus > Trachelus tabidus. The sequence goes on along the minus strand of JARQTI010000845.1, from coordinate 111,805 downwards.
TTTTATCAATTAACTATAATGCCTAATGTCCTCTTAGAAACCACGGCGCTTCCTCGTTGGTAAGTGTACAAGACGATTAGTTTACAGGCCGTTTAAAAAGTGGCACTCTGCCCTGCCATTATACTCGGCGTACATATAAAGCAGTAGCGATGCGGCGCCGCGATAAGCCAACCAAGAGTTTCAGTCGCTTAGAGGCAAGTCGCGAAAAGTCTCACTCTATACGTTTATAATTCTCTTTTAGTATTTCTCTTTTTATCTTGATCGTTGTATGTTTAAGTAAAAGGGGCAGACGCAGCAGTGGTTGCATGCGATTTTATCGCTACTTTCATATTTGATGGACCTACTCGAGCATCAAGTAAAAAAGAAAAATGGAACTGACAAGTGGCGCATGCCAATGCCAATGGGTACCTAAACTGTGCAAAATACCGTATGAAAAAGTTCCCGACCCTATTTTGCCTATTGTCTCCGGCACTCCTGAATTCTTACAGTGTTGTCGCTGCGTCCCCTTTTCTTCCGGGAGTTACCAACCCTGTCTGATAAAAAGGGTAGCTAGGCAGAAACTAGCGAAAGAAAACGATGGAAATTCCTGCGGATGGCAGAGTCTGGTTTTACTTCCTGTCGTGCCCAGTCTCCGCTATTATATCCATTGCACGTTGAAAAACAATGAAGTGCTATTTTCGTAGTAATCTTTTATAACGTAAATATTAATTGCGTGTTTTTTTTTTCGTGTCAAATTCAGACGTATTTTTTCTTTAAATTGTACCTGCGGGCCATGAAATTGGGTAGCTCAAATTACGGTTGTGCGTTGCAAGTACCTACTTACTTATGTTTAATCTGCCAGAAAGTTGCTTCAATTCGAAATTGAATTTGGGCAATATGGTAGGTAATCATCTTGGATACGGTGCGCGGTACGTGGTTACATATTTTTCCCTCCGTTCACGTTTTTACGGGCGTTTCAATTTTCATCAATTTCTTATGGGTGGGTCTCTGCGTCTCCTGTGATCCAGCACGCGATACACGAAAGGAATAATGGGGTTCCGAATTCATTTTTATTATTTCTATATAATAACTTTCTCTTCTCACAAATAGACTATTAGATTGTCTTATCGTGAAATCAAATGGAATAAACAGACGGTTGCAAAGAATGTCGATAAAAAAAATGAATATAAAAAGAGAAGAGGCCTTTTTTCCATTTGAAATGAGAATTAAAAAGAAACTCCAAGAACGCGGAATATTCTTTCAGAAAACGTAAGGCGCAGTAGAAAAATACATTACGGCTTAAGGCGGTATATGCATCGACTGCACCCGCTGTCTCCAATGCCACATAAAGGGGGAAAATTTTACGTCTGAATCGGAGAGAAACGAGATTACCTAATGTTCCCGGGATTGGCGGGACCATCGACATATAGTATTCAGCTACGTGATCCTTACCTCAGATCCTTTGAAGAAGCGTTCGCTCAAATAAGCAAAGATGAAATGAGGTGACGGCCAATCGCTCTCCTTTTCTAATGCTCCTGTTGGCTACGTTCTCCATGCTTTCGTACTACGGCTGCTGATTGGAAAGAGACAGGGCTTGGCCTTCACCAGTCGCTATCTGTTTCTTTCAGCCGACCATTTTTTCTATGTCTATCTATGGGGTAGTCCATTTATACGTCGATGGGATGTGCTACTTCAACTGGAATATACTATAATTCTATTCTTATTAACGATCATTGCATATCCCTTCTTGGTTCTCTCTTTCATGTTATATTTTTCACTTCAGTACTTTTTGACATTTGTTGATACATCTATATAGGCATACCAAATAAATGGGAAACATTAAAGCGAATACATGAGTAGGATCAATTTGTAGAACGTCAGCTCCTAAACGGTATATAGAATCTCTTAATTATTCTTGTGGGTGCGCTATACTTGTTTCACGTGTATATACATATATATTTAAGGGCTAGTATCTCGTCTACGTGGAGTTAGGCTTAGAGATACCTAACCAGGTTTCTAACCAGGATATCTAACCAGGTTTCGTAGTTTTAAACCATACCGATTATCCTACAGGGCTTTTCAGATATTGGCAAGTTTCCACTCAAGACTCCCAAAGGGTTAATGTAACAGTATAAAGTTGTAGAGATTCCCCAGGCACACATATACTCACCACGTGTACTGATTCGCCGCCACGCTCATTCGACAATTCGCAAACTGCCTTCTCTTTAACAGGTTGCCAATTTCGGAGCGAGTAAAAGCTACAATTTTCCATGATTCTATAACGATAAACTCCCAGTCCAATCAATGCGGCAAATAACGGCGGACGGAGAACGCATAATGGCGACACAGAACGTAGAAACGTAAAATGTCGATATGTTACCATAATACCAGACTATACTATTATTTTCCTTTTAGTTTCGCGGATAGGGTTGGTACGACTGGTCTATAGTAGCTCTACGTCTGGATCTAAACTGGAAGCAGGGCTACGGAAGCGTGTAATAACTGCATATATAATCGTGACTATAGGACTCGTCTCTTGTAACTATATATATACGTCATAGGGAGTATATGTGGAGAATACAATTCATATATCTATATCTATGAGGACGATTCAGGAATGTATACATATATATATATATATATATATACACAGAGGAAGGTACTATGGGGCTAAAGTGGTATGTGCTGCTGCTGAGCTCAGCAATGCACCCTCCACCTACCTCACTGGTACTCACATCTACGTATGGACTTTACAATTCTCCCTGGAACCTCCAACCTCCAACCTTCAACCTTCTCTACCACCGTTCTAGGCCGGGTTATCTTTATCGGAGGTAGCGGGCCACATAAATCGAAGTGTTTACTCGGCAGAGGCCAAGCGCGCTGCCAGCGCAAACTCACGGCTAATAATGAGGCGTCTCGTCCTCTCGCACTCTGGATCTTCCCTTCTCCATGAATTTCTGACTATGTACACCTCACTTGGCGTTCTTGGTTTACCTCGACTCGTGACCGTAACCATACCTCAGTTACAGCTTCGTTGCAGAAGTGGGAGAAAGCAGTGGATTAACTTTGGTAACTGCTATTCGTGTATCGCCGAAACCATATTTTGACGAAACGTCTTTTTGTCCGAGCGTGGGATGTTTCGTAAGGGGTACTGAGAGTTTATTATATTCGCTTAGATACCGTACAGATGTGCCTGTAACGTGAGTAACCATGGTTACTTCGAAAAAGTTAAAGAAGAGCGGCGACTATTTCGGAAATGGAAATTTTGTCATTTTCAGGAAGACGAAAAAGTTTCAAACACGACATTCATTGGAGTTAATTATATCTGTACCGAAAGGAAGCTCGAAGTAAAAAAAATGTATTTTCCTTACTTCTACAGGGACTCAATAACGTGTGGCTACAACATAAATGGTAGCACCGAACTCGAGGCAATCAATGTTTCTTTATTCTCTTCTCTTCTTTTTTGTATTTTTGATTTTCTGTCTCTATTGTTGGGATATCTTTCCTGGGGCTGATGATTGAATTTAGTTATCCAATAAGATCGGCAGACATTTTGGTTAGATAACTTTGTTATTTGGAAGCAAGTGTAGTTATAGAATTGGATAAGTGTAGTGTTAAACAAATTTTGTCAGACTAATAAAAATAAATAATAACACTGTACGAAAAGGCAACCGAGAAACGAATGAATGTCTGTCCTCGACAGACAGAGCCTTTTATAATCTACGGAGTATCAGTCGCGGGCCAATCAAAGCCCTCCAGGGCTTTGGTCTGCTCGAAACTCTAGCTGCGAGAGAATTCTTGGAATAGACCTAAGCAAGCCATTGCTGTTTAGTCTGGGGGACGTTGTTTGCTTCCTACGGTTTAACCTAACCTAACCATACGAATACTATATAACAGCGAGAATTTTATATTTTATGCAACGTTACACAGATATCTTTAATGTTTTTTAGTCGCAATGTTCTTCGTCGATTTCTTTTGGAAAAGTTTTAGTCTCAGGGCTAGTATCCTTGCGGAAGATTCTACGAGATACAGTAATAGCGCAGAAGACGATATTGAAGGTTTTCAAAGATGCAATTCAGTTTGCTGGTTTGAAACAGCTGAGTTATCGTTTCACAAGGTCTTTCCGTTTGGACCTCCAGTTGGAAAAGTGCAGAATGCGCTGGTGCATTACCTCGGGTTTGCCTATATATTTTACGTGTAGGTGCCGTAGTTCGGGCAGATCGTGGTTAGGGGTTGGAAATTGAATTTTTCGTCTGAAAGTGCAGGATACACTATGCACCGGGTGTACACCGTACTGCAGTGGTATATATGCATTGACGTCGAGTACATCGTGGAGATTGGCCTCGTTTTTAAGCCGTGAAATGATTGCTTTTCTAGATTTTAATAACTTTTTTTACTTTTTTTTTTTTAGTGTTTTCTTTCTCGTAATGCCTATTTCTCGTATCTATCTCTCACTCGTATGCTGATCTTCGCCTTCATATTCTACTTTGACATGTTTACTTGTTTATAAAAAAACACTGCTTCGCGTCTTATTGAGTCTCGAACGGTCGCCACGTTCAGACTGTCAACTTTCGCAGATTGCTCAAGCATAGCCTGCGTCACGTGGACTACGTGATTAAAACTTTAATTAAGAGACGCGAGTCTAGCCTTTTTACTGCGATTTAAAGAACGTCGAGACGCCATTACTCGCTGCGTTATCCAGGAACGTATTAATAACGTGCTGAATGTCCTTAAAATATTTTTCAAATATACATTTTGAACATTATAATGTCTGAACTTTATTGTTTACTTAAATACTACTAGGGGGCTTTTCAAGACATATTTGTGTGTCGGTAAAATCGGTTCCACGTTTACCGTCACTCAGTGAATAAGTTTGTGGAAATCATTTTTCTATTGGGAATAATAAATAAAGACACTCCAAGACATTCACCACCTCCATTCTACTCTCGTATCCTCGATGACTCAAAATATATTATACAAGCAGAAGGTTGAAGAAGACTGAGGATGTTGGACCACTTCTTTCTTCTTCTGACATTCATAACTAGTAATGTTGTCACAGCGTTTCTATCGTTATCGGCAATACTTTTCGGGAAATATGGTAGGTACCATCGTTCTTTAGCACTGAAACTTTTGTTTTATAATGATTTCCTTACATCCATATCGGTAGACAGCCAAATCTCCCACATGGTCAAACAACCCCAGTCTCGCCCGCTATTGCCAATAACTTTGCACTCTTTTATAAGCTGCCATAAAAGAATGTGAAAAGTGCGGTAGTAAAGTTCTGTTTAATGCCTTTGTGGCTTCACTTATATAGTTACGGGTCACTCCGTTCATAATATGAAGGAGACACCTCTACTGTACGATTTGAAGTCCCGAGAATTCAGGAACAAGGGTGGTAGCTGTACTTTGGCTATGCAGATAAAGTGAACTCTGCTATCATATAGTTGTTCATTTACAATTAGACATTATGAAACATGTAAGACGTGATATTTGTTATTCATACAGATAACTATTGAAAATGTTCGTTACACATCGATTCGGTGATACTGCCATGTTGATAACAATTTGCTTTTGCGCAGCGTGATATTTCTCATTGCTACGTTCAGCTTTTTTTGTCACACTTGATTTTTTCGTGAAACCTAAGCTTGTACAATTTTTTGAACATTTTCTTCTGCACTATGTAAACTACTACTGGTTACTATATTATTTATAGACTTACTGCCGCAACATTTTTTTCGTGGCAAATATGCTTCAATATGTGGTATGAGTCCTTCTTCCGCTCAAGTATAAGATCAGCCATCCGTGTTCGATTTTTCGATTCAGTGGTTTCGGCCGTATTTCCAAGAAAGACTTTACAAGGTGTGCTACATCAATACAATGGAGTGGCGATATAGTTGTACACTGCGGTCGTCCATTTGGAAACTACCAAAAAGTCCTAGCAAATTATATATTCGATCAAATATATAGTGGAGTCACGAGATCAGATTCCGAATTTGACAAATGGAGCATAACCTATTTTCGACATTTTATCAGGTGCCGTTCAAATATGGAAAAAAATGTATTCCACTGATCTCGAATTGAGTATACTTAAATTAATCATAGCAATACTAAATGCTTTATGCTTAATTTGTTTTTTATTAAGTGACTTCGGAATTTACGGCATATGTGTATAAGTACGCACATGGACCAGCGTGTTTTCCAGAAAAATGTAGATTTTTAATTTTCATGGTATACCAACTTGTGTCTACGTTCTTTTTCCTTCCAGAAGACAGTTCTATATCAGAGTTTAAGAACAGGTAGGACTTTGTTCTCGCTTTCAAGTCTTCGGGAACTCTGATTTTACTCTTGACATCGAAGCGCAAGAAAAGTGCGCAAAAGAGAGAAAGTCAGGCAGAGAACGAGAGATTGAGTAGGAGGTGGTCGGGCGGAGTAAAGGGGGAGGGGGGGCAGTCCGGACGGCAAAAGAGAGTAGCCAGACAAAATTGCAGCTTCCCGCACGAATTTAATTACGCGGACAATCCTAGCAGTCGTATTTTATTTACTTTTTTTTAATATTTTTATATCCTTTATTTTATTCCATTTCATTTCATTTCACTTCACTCGTTCCTGACTACAGCGCGAAATTCCTGTGCGAATTAACGGAGTACAATGATAGTCCCTTTTATCTTTGATTAAGTTTAATTTTTCGTATCCTCATCAATTAGCATCAGTTACTTGCTATACGGTTGATATGTATTTTTTCTTGATTTAACGTGAATTCGACTTTTCAATGTCTCGTTATTTCTCATTGATATCGTTTTGAGGACTTTTGTTTCATCGAACATCATTTTCTCTATAAGCTTAGCATACCTATACGAAATGTGGTACCATTATACGAAACTGTGTAGCTGTGAATGAACGTGAATTTTTGTTTTCTTTTTATTGAAAAAAAAAAAAATACCTCGTATCAAAGCTCTGCCTTGGATTCACTTACAGCCCCGCACAGAATGGAAATAAAATGTTTAAACCCTTGGCATTTAATGCTTGCATTCGTTTGAGAGTTATCTTCCATTTCATAGCCAAGAGGCAGCAAACATGGAGTCAGTCACTCTTAGCAAGTTATATCGCCAGGAGCTTTTTGGCGCTTACGTAATAACCATCGACAAATTCAGTTGATTAGCGTAGTGTCACGCCTAGTCGTGCAATGGGTTCAAATTGGAAAAGCGATTTTTATTTAGTATAAGGCAAATGTCATTGGGTAAGAAACGTGTAAATGACATTTAATGAGCAATTGGTACGGTTGATGTCCATGAAAGAATAAATCCTTCATATGAATTCGCCATACGAATTGATGGTATGAATTCGTGATATGTAATTAAATCCACGAAGGAAATTTTTTTAACAATTAATTGCCCACGTTGGCAATATCGCAGTTTATGGACTAACGAGTACTCGCATTCAATATAATGGAATTGACGTAACCCTAATTCCCTGCTAATTGGAATTCTAAGCATTTCTAATCGATTGATTCGATCGAATAGGTGCGTTCGACCATTCAATTGGTTCTTATATGCCCCTAAAAGGTTCATGCTTTTTCTCTCAATTCCGTCTTATCGTTATATACGCGTACAATGAAATTTTCTGCTATTCCATTAAATCTTTTTCGCGTAAAATGGTTATCTTATCGTTTTTACTCGTTTATCCTATTTCCTCTTCTTGTCGATGCTGCTGATGTTACTCTTGCAATCGTAATATTTGACACAGAGATTATTCAACGTGGACGTTCTTCAAAGTTGCATAATCATATTTCAATGTAATATTGTCACGGGTAATAATTACATAATTTTTCCTAGTATTCGTTTATTGAATTCGATCATCAGAGTGACGAAGTAGGTCACTGTGAGTCTTCGGGAAGATTCGAGGGGACTCAAGAGAGGTAGGTAAAGGGCGTCAGGAGAAAACTAGACGGGCACTCGTTGTCCTTGTCTCTGGTTACGAGGGTGACACTGGGAGAGCCGTGTAAGGTCGAAGTGACTCTTTGCCGTATTTGTTAGGAAATGTGTGACGCAAATATGATGGAAGGGATGAAATTGTATTTGGTTAATTCGAGAGTCGGGGATTAACGAAAATTGAATTCGAATGCGTGGGATGTGAGAGGGGTTGACGGTAGATAATCACGGTTATTTGTTTTTCATTTTTTTAAAGGGATTTTGGATATTTATTTTTTTAATTTGTTTTATTATTTTCATTTATTACATTTTTTGTCAACCCTTGGAGAACGGCTCTTATTTTTATTGCACGTGTCCCGTCTCTGTATTTCTCATGGACTCTGTTGTTTTTCTCTGCTTCTTGGACACTTCTGTCATAATTTTCAGTTGCTCGTCCTATTTCTTTGCATTTACTTTTTGCCTGCTTCTCGTCAGTTTTTCCTACAGACTGGTCGGGCGCTTGTTTTCTTGCGAATTCTCTTTTCCGCATGAATACCCACGTGCCACCGCTGAAAAGGGAGCAGTAAATTATAAAAAAAAAGAGATAAAAAATGTGGACAGGGAAGATCCACCCTTGGAATGCAATCAGGTCCGGCGAACCGTAAGGTGACGTAAATTTAATGAGGATGTGATCCCGCTGACATTTTTCTCTTGTTTTTCTTCGTCTTACATTTTTAATGTAAACCTAATTCATACATCCTGTACACACGTATATGTATAGTTCTATATTAAGGAATGATTGACAAATTGTGCTTACGTTAACTAGACACGTGTCTACTTAGTCCAAATTATTTAACACCACGTCCATAATTATACAAATTTAATAATTAATCTTGAGCAGTGCGAAAACACATGAAGTATTTTTATCACTCTCTATATTACCGACATTATATTTCAGCGAGGATTGATTATAGGAATCGAAGACAAAACATATGCAAAAAATCAACTCATGTGTGTTAAATTTAAAAATATAATATGCGTCTAAGGCCATATTATTTTTCCAATACAATACATGAAAAAGTCTACTAAAATATGTATCAACTCAGTTTGATTCAGCAATTGATGATTTTTCATGTACAGCTTAGTCGCTCCCGACTAGATTTTTATAATATGGATAGTCAATGACGTTTTAACAATAGTGGCTACCCTGCTCCTATAGCAACAGCACGTACAGCTATAAATGATGAAACTTGAAGCCACGAAGAGTTGACACTCCGTATCGACATTCTGACTGACACTGGTGTACTTTACATGATAATGTAACTTCAATACTCTTTCTGCGTAGAACGATACACACGTGTTTCTTTGCTTTAGAAAAGACGAATCCTTTGACGTGGCGCCGGTATCCATAAATACTTATTTTTCCTACTTTGACAAATACTTTAATGACAATCAGTCACAATGATTAATTACTCTAGAAATATAATACAGCCTCTTTAAAAACAGCATGATCTAACGTTAGAGAAACAGGTTAAACTTTATCTGCTAATTACTACTGTCCATAGCAGAATATTAATTACTTGAAGTTTTTTTTTTCTTTTTACGATTAAGGTAGTGCGCACTGCTATTCCTAAAATTGATTATTAACTGTGCCTCTCTCCTTTTCAAGTATAATCATTCACAGCTCACAGCTACGGTCTTTCTGGGACAGTCTCTTTGGTTTTTTACTTTCCATCCTTTAATTGTCCTTTTTACATTTTCGGAACGCGGTATAATTTCGAAGTCACAGCTCGTAATTACGTTTGGCTAATACAGGTGCTCCACGTATGTTATTCAGTTACGCACCGTGTACGTCAACGGTAGAGAAGACTATTCATCTGGTCGCCACGTATGATTCTCTCCTTTACTGTCTCTCTCTCTCCCCCCCCCTGTCTCTCTCTCTCTCTCTCTCTCTCTCTCTCTCTCTTTCCTCTCTTCTGAGGTAAAACGGTGATTTTTTTTAACTCCCCTCCTCCCACCCTCTTTAACTCTATCTATTTCAATCTCTCAGTCGCGTTCTCTTCATTCCCATCCATACTCTGGACCCTCTTTCGCACCCACTCATCCTCCCTCTGATTCCTCTCCGTTAATAGGGAAGAGAATAAAAAGGCCGTATGGACGCCTGTTGATTTTCCGCGATATATACTGGATGGCCGATACCGCTGGGGAAAACATCGACCTGGCGACAGTATCCACAATATTGACGGTATTCATGATATTTACAGTATCTACGGTATGTGCAGTGTTCAACGGTAGTATCTATGGTATATTCATACTGTCCACGTAACTGGAGGGAGAATTGATCAATGTCAGTATCTATGGGTATAGGGTAGACGTAATATATTACGCGTAAAAAATTCTTTCGAAAAGCTTGCGGGTAATAGCTTGGAGGGAATTAGCGCGTTTTCGGATAATTGGAAAATGTTGGTACGTCCTATACGTACGTAATAAAAATGATAAACGTGCGAGCGAACATGAATTAAATTTTTAAGAATTCGTCCGTATATCTCGAACCCTTACAGACCTATAGGTATCTGATCCTATGCTAGTAGTAGACTAATGAACACATTTTGTCTACAGCAAAGGTTAAACGGTAATATATAAATGGATAAAATATTGCTGCTGGTCGAAATAAATTTTTTTTACAGCACGCGAATCGATTTCTCTTTATTAGCGAGTGACGCGAGCTTGAAAATTTACGAGAAACTAGGCAAAGTCCGACACACGTAATTAGTCGAATATCTTTTTAAACTTGTCCCAATGTTTTTTTACACTTTTCAAAGAAATTCTTTGTTTTGCAGCAACACGCTAGTTCGCTGCGCTCGGACATGTTTTTTTCATAATGTCCCTTTCCCCCTTTTTTTAGTCTCTTTGTACTGTACTGTTTTTCGTCCAGCCACCCTCTTGCGTAATGAAGCTCTTCCGACAGCGGTAGCTAATGAAAATATTATTTCAGTAACGCTATAGCACGGCTTGGCTGGTTACTATGCGTAGATACAGTGCTAGAAGTCTATCAGACTGTGGAGCGACTAGAAAACATATTAAAAGCCTTGCGTCGCTGCAGTACAGGTACCGCGCGTTGCGTATAAGTCCCAGAGGTACGTGAACGAGCATACACGAAGGATCGAATGTAGCTAGTCAATTTCTGTACTTGCGTGTACATATACCGGATTCTCAAGTTTAGCTCTACCTGTGATTATACGTATATGTACGTACGTCTCTCTTTCGGTGGCTATAACGTTTTTCTTCGCTCTCTCGATTTATCGCCTGTAAAAGAAGCGACGGGAGAACGTAATGCCGAAGCCAGATAGGTACCATTCGTCCAGGGTCCATTCGCCAACCAGCTCTACCTTCGGGGAAGGTTTATAACGGGACGACGAATATGGTTTTGGCGAAAGTTTTAGCAGAATATAATCGCGCCTTTCGGCTTACCGTGAATATTGCGCTTTTATATCACTGTGTATATCTATATATGTATCGCGAAAGAATCTGGTATATAAGTATTCAGTTTTTAGTTCGACTACCGAGTTCATTAGAGACTTTAAAAAAGAAAAAAGAAAACGTTGGGAGACGCGTCGTTAAGTCGTAAGAGCCTCGTTACCAGTTTTCTTATTGGTAGGATAAAAATAAATGGGGGTTAGAACACGGGAACACCCTTAGTGGAAGGAAATTGTGCTGGCTGGCCAGTCAGCATCTCGAGCTATTCTTCTCGTGGCGTTTTCAGTAGCTCGTTTTCTTTGTTGTTCCATTAACTCTTATTTCTTGTTGACTGTTGTGCGCGCATGCGCACACTCCCTCGACCGATCCTAATACCCCCAGAAACCTCGAGAGGGAGGTGGTGCTTCCTTCCTTTACAATCTGTACACCTTCTATGTTTATCATCCCTCTTTTCTTTATATATATATATATATATATATATATATGTATATACGTACTTTCTTTCTGCCCTCACAGCTATTACCGACTACGTGAAAACCCAAGAACCTTAACCCTTCTTCTGTGGTCGTGGCAGCGTGCACCGCAAAGCCACCCTTCGCTTCTGTCAAAGGGCTTGCAGCCTTTATTCACCCGTTGGCGTTGCGCCGTCGTATTACATGGCGCTTACATTTTAGCAGGCACAAAAAGCTCGCGAATTAATTCGGAAAGTCCTGAGACCAACGGCGCCCTGATAGATATCTTGGCTGCTTTCCTTTTTTTTACTCGCGTGCACCAGACTTCTTTTATTATCTTTCTTGTCATTATTATTTCTCGTTTTAATCACGTCTCTGTCTTGCACCTTCCTATTCGTAGTGGTTTTGTTATTTGCGGGATATTCGTCATTGTTTCTATTAAGCTATTTTGAGCGTAAGTCGAAAGTCTACGGAAATTATTAATTTTTTTGCTACACGATATTTCATCGCATAGCAGCGTGTTAAAAAATTTCAGGCTCGGTTACGGACTTTTGAATGATTAATTATTGTCGGTTTGAAAAATGAAGTATTAGTACAGAGGCAAATGGGAAAAGCTCCCGTTCGCGTTTCCATTGCAGATTTTTCATGTTAATCATTTGAAATATAAAATATGCAATGGACTTAGTGGATTTCAGAGACTAAATATCCCGCTTAAAAAAGTGGAGTCACTGAAGAATGAGTTTTCGACCTCATGTTAGAATCATGGCGGTTTCCGCGGCGGGATAGCTGGCAACGCTGTGCATCTTCGGCTGTACCGTCACCGTCGTTGGCAATTCGATTTTTGGAGAAAAAAATATAAAATTCAAAATTATATACGTATTACAAATTCCGCATATTATATGCATCACAAAGTTCAATAAAAACCCTTCTGAAATCGTGTCACGGCAGTATAGCTTTGTACGCTCGCGAATATAAGACCTAGATCCCACGGGCCCGCTTAGGCACCCACAAAAAACGCACCTTCACGCCTTGAATACCTTAATCCATTTGTCCTTTTTCAATGATTACTAAGCAGTACGGTAAGGTTGCCGTGTCATTTTATCATTATAACAAGAGTGCAACGAATTTTTCGTCCAAGAAAAATCGTTTTTCGATATGCGAAAATTTATAGGGATTCTTAATGGTAGTCTCCATGTGGCGATCCCTGCAAATCGAATATGTCCCAATTTTCTTGAGTGCGTTGTGGATCGCTGCATTTCCACGGAACGTTGGGCGTCCGAGCCTCCATATATATATATATGTATGTTGGGTATGTATAAACGCATGGTTAGTTTCATCACGTTTCCTCGTAAAAGTTAAGGATGGATGAGGACTGGCTATCACCTTATCAATTTGTAAATTTATGTAAAATGGTGTTAACTAAATATTCTCATTTCTCGAAACTTGGCAGATATGATTACTTAGACGCATTTGAATATTAAAACACGAATATTTTCGAAGGAAATTATTGAGAAGATGTCGAGGGTCCATTAGCAGCATCTGTACCTCATTAAGGAGTACCCATCACATGTTATACAGTGGAATCCGTTAATAGCGACATTTAAAGGACGGGGAAAAGTCGTCGTACTAAATGGATAGCGTAATAAGCAAAATGAAAATCCTATAGGAATTTGCATGAGAAGCAAACATATGGGGACAAGTAGGATACGATATGCGGTCGATCTTTATAAGCGGAATCGTGATAATCGTATTCCACTGTGTATCCTTAACCCTCAAAAGTCACCTAGATCAGTCATAGCCTTATTCTTGAAAAGATATTTATTTTCTTGCATGACTAAAAAAGTTGTTTAATTGAAAAACTTGACCCTGGCAAATATTAAGTAGTCAAATATAATATAATTTCACGAAGGAAATATTTCCTCACAATCGATATATATTAATTTTATAAACGTATATATATTTAATGAAATAATTTGTAATTTTGAGAACGTACAAGTGCAGCGAAGATCCACGGATACTCTTAATAAAGAGTTTCGGGATGCGTCAGTGATCAAGATATTTGCATATCGAACGACCGATCCTTTGTGCAATCTCGTGGAGCCGGGTTTGCGGATTCTCGAGTGTCCCTTTCTGCATGAGTTCGTTAGGTCAATAGTGCAGTTCCTGGTACCTGAGGACACTTTGACACACAATGCAGCCAATAGGCGAATTCGAGAGTGCGTTACGCAGCACCCTTGTGTTGTTTGCACCGGGACCCTGATGCACGCGTGTAGCCTATTCAGGCACCAGGCACCAGGCTCTGAGGCATCTGTTGCACTTGTAACGAGTATTGCACTCTTGTCTCATGACTGCCGTGCTACATACATGAATGCAGTAGAGTTTCCTTCGTTATGGTATCTTCGCTTGCGGCCTAACGCCAACATCTACTGCAGCTTTCCCCATTATGTACGAGAAAATATTATGCACGTGTGCGCGACACTATATTGTGATGTTTTGACATTGATAATATTCGTCGAACGTATTCGTTGATATCTGCAAGCTTTAGATGCCTGGTAATGCTATTGATACTGAGTAAAAAACATATTTCGACCTTCTTGGCTTATTTATAGCTTTTTCTTTTCTTTATGTAAGTGCGAGAGAGATAGCGTTAACTACTGCGCATGCGTAAGAGAGAAATACAGGGACACGTGTATCGATGTCCGAAATCGTGAATTTTTTTCGGAAATTAATCTTGAATGAAAACTTTTTATAACTTTTGAACAGGTTCAGATATTTTAAGGTTTTCAAGGTTTTTGAGGTAGATTGAAAAGTCAATCATTCGTGGTTGCGGTAAAGAAATTTTTTTCCTGAATACTCTTTGCCCTCCATTTTGAGCTGCGGATGGCCTCGATAGGAGTATCGTTGAAAAATATGAAATTTTTCAAACCTTTATTCGAAATTCATAGAAAAACTGTGTTTAATTTTGTATTTGAAACCGTAAACCGGTATATGCGTGTACAGATTTAAAGGTTCTGCATTAGACCATATGTCGTTTGGCCAAGTTCATAACAGGTCGAAACTCACGGTTCTTAAGTCCTAAAGGGGAAGACTTTTGCCGGTGTAAGGGGCTGCAAGTGCCAATAGCACATGGCGCTGCACATGTAATATGGCTGCGTTTAGGCGCATGTACTATGTACAATAGATTCGACATACATTAGAGAGACTCATGTATAGTGCTTAATTTGCTATATACTATACAAAGCTAAGTACATTATCCCCAGGACTTAGTATTATATGTATTGGAGCATATGGCCGTGGATGCTCATTAATCAATACCAATTAGTAGCAAACTCACGTATGATTGCATTTCGGACAGCTACGACATGAATGAGACACGTGGGAGTTATTTCAAAATGGTATATAGGATCTTTTATTTCTCGCGTCAGTACATTGTGTAACAAACGAAATACCAGCAGTAGCGACATCCTTAGGATAACCTCACAAGTTATTTCTACTTAATCTTCTATTATTAAAATTCAGCGTGTTGCTGCCTGGTGTTGCCCCTTTCTGTCTTTAACTATCAAGACGATCGGGCGCAACATAAGCAGCATAGCACAGTACATCATAGCACAAGGTAACAAGCTAAAATTCATTAAATTCCAGTCATTGGTTTTCACGTTCATTTTTCACATCAGAGCAAAATTAGGCTGTCATACAAGAGAGATAGAAAGGTCCTTTTGAAACATCTACATATAATACCAAACTGACGTAATTGCCCGCATCTTAAAGCAAGGAATAAAAGGACAAGTTGCAAATTGAAGTGCTTGAATCCCTTCAGAATTCGACATAAACCGCGACGGAGCAATATCATATTACCGGGTTTAAAACAGATAAGCAATATGATTTATTATAATTTAATATTTTATATATATATACATGATTAGCGTAATATTTATATCACAAGTGTGGGTTATGGGTGTGGTTGTATGGGTAATGAAAAGTAACTCGAAGAATAACCTCATGAAATCGAATATTCTATTATTGAACTGACGCTCTACTATCATGAAAAACTTGCTTCTGATCAATCTGAATTGTGAAAGACATATCTAAATGTACGATATATTTCCTGTCTCTTGAGTTTTTGTTAGTGAATTTTTCACATAATTTTTCATTAGAATATATTTCATACGTGTTTATTGTTATATCAAAATTATCTCGTTTTCTTAGATTTTCTTTCTTAAAATATTATAAATAATGTTATTACAATTGCTTGTCTCGGTTTTATAATTTTTGTATTAATCTTTTTTGTTTAATTTTTATTTATTTATTATATTATTTCTTATCTATTTCAAACGTATCATCAAAAAAGTAGCTAGGACATCGGGGTTTTCCATTAGAATACTTAATTGTAGTACGTGATAAAATATTTTCTCTTTAATAAATGTTTGAGTCCTTTTTTCTATATATGTTTATATTTTACACACATACATATACATATAATCATGTACAAAGTATAGTTTGAGGATCCAGGCGATTAAGGGGCATTCACAATAGCGAGCTAATGTTTTTTTTTCTAGCTAATACCTTGAGACGCCACAGCATTGAAATTCTAACCTAACCTAACCTAATGAAATACTTTCTAAGCCCATCAGAACTCCGGATGTCTAGCATTCAAGAAAAGTAAACAAAGTTGTGTGACAGTCGCTTTATGGGCCTCAAAACATGCATTATGTTGAAAATACTTAGAGGTCTTACCCCAAACTATAGAATTGTCCTCAAACTAGCGGCTGTATTACTGAAATTGTCCCCAAAGTGAACTTTATTAATGTATATAGGTTTTATGCAGAAGTACGCGCATACAGGTTCTTGTGCATAATGGGACAGTGTGTATGTTCGTTTTTTGTATGTAAAACACTATGTAGTATTTTTTTTCACTTGAATTGTACTTGGACTTTTTTTTCTCACCAATCTACATAAATGTCACGGAATGCTTTCGTTCGAATTGGTAACAGCATCCGGTTTGCCTAGGGTCTATTTACGCTGTCTCTCTAGTATTCCCGTCTGCAGCGGCTGCGCAAAGTTTGAGTTCGCACATCCATGCACCAGGTGTACATTTCCTCGAAAAGATATTACTAATTTGCGTCTAGCGTCTCGTTGACTATATCGTTCACAGTTTAGGAAAAACATAAATTTTTACTATTTGGAAAAATTTAACGAAAAACAAATTGTTCACTGGTCATTGTAGACCATGATCAGCCATTTTGAACTTCAACTGCGATTTCATATCGTGATTAGTGAACTTCCTAATAGCAATAAATCGTTAGTCAAAATTATTATACAGCGATAAAGAAGACGTTGGAATTTATCTTTGCAGTAGCACGTGACAGAATATTTCGAAAATATAGATTACGAATATATTCGTAACTTCGTCGAAATTTCGTGAATATTTTCGAGCCAGGTGGAAATATCGTAAACTAGTGATGTTTGTCGTAGAATAGTCCGAAAAAAAGAGACACATTTGATAAACATTAGAATTGCCTCTATATCACAGGCAGAACAAAGAAAATTGAGACGTCGGAACGATTCAAGAAGAAAATGTGTTAATAAATGACATTAGGAAACGTCGAACTTTTACCGAGTCCCGCATCGTTTTGCATTAGCTGCACGTTCGAATATATGCCGCTAGATGGCACTACCGTTGGCTACGTTGCCAAAGGCGCAGCCAACGATTTTTTACGATCAGCGATACTGCGGTGTTCCGAAGAAAATTCTCTTCGCCGCGAGCAGTACGTGCTTACGTCATTGCATTACCAATTTTGCCTATACAAGTATCATTGGTTGACGCAGTTATCGTTTACGAGGTATAAACTTTCTGAATAGTCGAACCAGACGACACAGCCAATTTCGTGTGTAGGCTGGTCGTTGACAATTTCCCTTAACTGAGTAAATTATAGTTTCCAATTGAATTACTTACCTCGGCTAAATAAGTCGTACATATATACGGTCCGACTGCGATGGGATTCGCAGGTAGGAAATAAGGTATATAATCGGGAAAATAAGGATGAAGTACGCATCGGGTCAGTTTACGGAGGTCAGGAACGTTCGGGCTGAGGTAATTTTTTTGACTTGTAGCACGTAGCGAATTTCATCTAACCTTATGCCACACACGATCCACCACGATTACTCGTGTTTGCTATATACCGAGCTGCCAACCTTGTGACCTGCTTTTCTCCCGAAATCACCAATAGAATTCACGTAGAAATTCACTTTGAGTTTCGACCTCGTGCCTCGCACCAATACACAGTGCGACTCAGGTAGAATATCATCTAAACCCCAGAAACGGATAATCAATTTCTATACGTTTCCCAACGCTGTATCTTTATATAGGTTGAATTGGGCCTCGCCGCGTTTCCTTCGCGTTGTATAGGTCAGAATGATAGAAAATCCAAAAAGATGGAAGTAAAAAGAACGTATGAATCTACTATTCACAATGAGCTTAGTCCGATTCAAGATGGAGCTACATGACTTGAATATTGAAAATGTGTTAATTTTTTTTGTTCTGAAAGAGAAAATAGCGCAAACCTGCCCCTATATCCATTACCACTTATCGATTTTATGGGGATTATTCGTCATCAATAAGTTTTTGGCAGTCTCGTTGGAATAACACGAAACAAATGGATTTCGGGAGATATTCCAATTTTCGTATTAATATCGCTTTTGCTTTATGACTGCTTTCGTTCGTGACTGTATGGTAGCGAGTATCGAGAGTATTACACGGTCTAACGCGGGCAGGAATTATTGATATTGCTGGCAATCCAGGTTCTGATAACAGGCTTGTCCTAACCGCGATTAGTATACAGTACTTACTGTATATATTATATCGTATTAGGTATCAGAGAGCTTTCGAATTCACGCAAATACAGTTAGTCAGTTCTGTGTAACCGATGCATATAAAATTGGCTAGTAGCTCTATTCTCTAAGTTCTGACGACAGTTATCCTCAGATGACGATAACTGCATTTTATTCAGGGTACGTTCCGAAATTTACTGTCAGTACTGCGAGTATCCTCACATCGGCAAATATCTGATTGCACCTTCACAATCAGTAGTAACATTTTTCTTCATATAGGTCTAACTGGTAATGGAGTAAAATTCAGTCATCGTGTGTACCGACACTGACAATTATGGTTAAGAGTTAGAGTCTAGAGCTACAAAAGTGGCGCATGTCAGTATACGCGCATGATAAAAAAGAGATATTAAAATTTTTTTGATTTTCATGAAACCTGGTGACTCAATGTTTTTGAGGTATTCGATTCTCAGTTTGACCTCAGGTTTAAAAATTTAAAAATGACGGATTCTGAAATCCAAAAAGTACAAGAATTTTCGGATTTTTATGAATCTTAAGTGTCTTAAGATTTTTGAGGTTGTTGAGTATCACTTTTAACCCTTCGCCTACTACACTGTGGTAAGGGATTTGGAACAAATATAAGAACCATGAGTGAGGGCCGGGGTTCGATTATCGGAAAAAACATAATAAACGTCCGTTCTTGCTGCTGATTGTGACATGCGCCGTCAATACTTGAATCCTAGTACGAGGGGTTGATAACTAAATAATTGTTCATGCTCTAATCTCAGCTTATGAATGCACAATATTTGGAATAATAACATAGAATGATCCCGGAAAAATGGGATGATCTTTGTATCTTTGGTTCGACATATTGAATCCGGTATATTTGAATTTTGAAAATCTAAGATTATATTTGGATTCGGCGACCTCAAAAATTGTAAGAGATCAAGTTACATGAAAATCGGATAATCTATATTTTTTCCGTAATTCCGTGTGAGGTTCTTGTACTTGAACGTGACAACGTAAACGTTGAATAAAATGATTTCCTAGCACCTTAAACGCACCGTCAGTTCCTATCCCGATAAACGTAAATAGGCTTGAATTAACATATATAGTACCATACGGTACCTAATCCAATCAGTTTAATCCTATTTCTTATCGGATTTATCGTTCCAAATGACGGCGTGATTTATTGAAAAAAAAAATCATAGGCGAAAGAGATTGATTGGCTTTGATTAATTTTCATCAAGTAAAATTCGATTGTTTCCGTCATTAATCAAAATTTCTCTGTTACCTTGTGGCAAGATGAGCGTTTTCTTTTTCTCTTGTCCCGGTAAGATAAAATACGGTATTTTGCGAGGGTCTAATTATGGTAGGAGGGTGAAAAGTTTGCTTGGCGTTAGGTGGTAGAAGGGGGTGTCTGCTGATGAGGGAAGGTAGATGGAATGTGGAAAGACGGAAGGCTATATGGGGGCTTTGCCAGCGTATCTCGGGTAAATAAATGTTTTGTTAAATCAAAGGGTGCTTCAGGGCGAAAAATCTGTTCACTGCAAATTTTCTCTTCATTAACTGGTCTTAGGTCAATTAATTAAGCAACGACCTTTGGTCACAATGCCATGGATGTAGTTTGAGTTGTTGATAAATGAACCTGTATAAAATTTGCCCGGCAATGTAAACTTATAATCACAGGATGATACGCGTATGCAATTGCTAATTGTCAATGTCAACTTAATAGAAGGATGTATGTAAATACAAAAATTGTATACACTAAAATAAAACGATATTATCAAATAAATTAATACCTGTGTTTGAGCAATTTTTTGCAGATCGATAGTTGATAAACTGTAATCTATGGTCCTTATTCATACCTCTTTTTTAGCGTTAAGAGACGTCTATTAGTCGGTAAACACAAAGGAAAACAGAGAGACTAATAGACGTCTCTTAACGCTAAAAGAGAGGTATGAGTAAGGGCCTGTGTGAATAAAGTATTATATTTAAATCCAATCCCTTCCAAGAGCTACAGGGATTGAAATCGAGTACTGCTATTCAATAAAAGTTTCGTTTTTCCAAAGGATTGGATTAGGGGTGATTTTAATATCAGTCGAATTTTTTCTTATCAGAAAGTGCCGTAGCACATAAGATTTTCTATTTATTTTAATATTCTGAAATACGGAAGTGTTTTCCTTCAATGTGGAGGTGGTTTAGAAGGATAGTAAAGGTCTGTAAGTTTTTTTTTACAATATAACTCCATATTTTGGAGTGGTTTTTTCTTCAATATAGACTGTAATGAAATAATAGGAAATTGAATTACGATTTTTTTATGGAGTGGCTTTTGCATGTAGGGGTAGTTTAGAGGGTGGGAAAATTTAGAAATCTTTTCGTCATATTGGGCACCTGCAGGTACTTTGCTAACTTCGGTTCACCATACGTCAAGTTTGTGAAGTCACTGCAAAAGAAGTCGGTCGCTAAAGGGTTAAATTTTTCCAACTGCTCAAAGGGATGTTTAATAATTTTTAGGTTTTTCGTATGGAATGGTGCAGTGCTTTTTATTTCTAAAACACATATGCCACTAAATACAAAATGCATTTTTTTTGCAAAAATATATTCATGCGAGATTATTGTGCGCTTGGGCAAATTTGTGGCTTGTGGCAGGTTTACGTATCCGCTTGTTTGTATTTTGGTTTTGTAACTATTCTTTTATCGCGACCGCAGCAAGTTTCTCTCGTTGATTGAAATTATATTGAAGTTTCCCTACCATTCTTATGTGTGATCGATTGGAGCAAAAGTTTAGAGTGTCGACGTCGGGTATCTGTAATGGCCTCTGAAGTACCTATTTGATAGGTAGGGGAAAGTACCGGGGAATTAACTTTGGTCGAGGAAATCCAATAGGAAAAGGTTATTAGAGACTTTTCCTTCTTTGGCGAAATCAGTCCTACGACCACCCTCGGAAATGTTCTCCGGGAAGATTATTTATTACACTTCTTGATCGCGCGACCTCTTCTCCCCGATTCGATTTGGAAACTTGGGGGTTTCAAGAATTCTAACTCACAAGAAGTAAGGGTAAATCTGAATTTGTTGTATTTTTAGGGGGCATAATATAAGTTGAATTTCTAGTGGATGGGAATCACCTTAAAGGGTGTTTTTTGATAAGTGGCACAGCTCAGATACTACTTGGGTGATCTTTCTTGCACCAGTGGTGCTTGTTGGGAGGAAATTCCAAAAAAAAAACATACTATAATATATAAATTATTGTACATTAAATCAAAAACTTAAGATTTTTGAAAAATTGTTTTTAAATTTTCAATATGGTACAACTTTATAGTACTGCTGCAGGCTTTTACGTGACTTTTTTTGTTACCACGGATAAATAAGGTTACAACCTGAATTAAAAATATGAAAATGTCCAAAATGAAAGTTTCAAATGGCACCGAAGGATCCTTAATAAATTACAAAAGGAAAGGTTTTTGCTTTTATCTTGAGTCTTCAAATGATCTATCAGTCTCTCTATCTTTCTATGTTGTTTTAGTACACATGGTTGTAAGGTAGAACCTTGGTGACGACGGGCAGGGAATTGATATACGCGTAGTATAGGGTACCAGCAATTCACTTTGATTCCGCATAGTGGCGCCACGCTCGAGTCTCTGTTAACTAATATGTTAATGGTCGAAGAGCCAGGCAGGTTTTGAACCTGAAATATACGTGTACGACAGTCGTGGATGTCTATGGTAGAGGGTTGCATTAGCATAGTGCATAAATATGCATATAGGGTGACGGTTGGAGTAACGACCTTTGAATTCTCATGGCTTTGTCCCGAAATTATTCTCATATCTACACAGATCGACATTTACCGTGCCGTTCACAGAGATTCGTCAAAATCGACTGCCTAATGGGAAATTCGAGAATCCTCCATTATAATTCAATAACATTTTATTATTCCTGTCCCTCTGTTTTTTTATTACTTTTTTGTTCATTCGCTAATTTTTATTCCCTTTTATTTGTATCCCTCACCAGTCTCTCTAATACGTATCCCACAATTTTTTCAGTCTCCTCTTTATCTCCATCCGTGGGACGTGAGTCAGGCACTCTTTTATATATTTCAACGACGTCTCCCTCGTTGACGTATCAAAGTAAACGATACCCATTTTACATGCATTACAGAATTCGCAAAAGCTCTCGCGAAATAATGCATCTGATAAAGCGAAAAATGCCCGCCTGAAACGAACGCGAATATTGCAAAAGTATTTATATCGTCAATCTGACGAATTTCAATACACGCATACGACGTCTTTACGCCTGGGAATATATTTCGTATAAAAGATAGTAATACTGTAGATTAGACTGTTGATAAAGGTAACGAGGTAATAAATGTGATCCGATCTTTAGTGCGTTTGGGGCTCGAACAAAGATAATACGTACGCATTAGATCACAATAACCTATCATATGATATTACTGGCACCGACCGATAGCAAGTGCGTCATATCACGCTGTAGAGTATATAGAGACGTAGGCTGTCTACCATATTGGAATAGTTGTCCGATACTAGCCAGTTGTCAATTATCAATGACAGTCTGTAATTTAATCAGATATACATACTGGCACAGGAGATATCGTGAAAGTAATTAGAAAAAAAAAATACAATAAAATTGAAGAAGGCTAAACCCATTGTGTATATACGTACATAATTCTATTAATGGAGAAAGCATGTCGAGGCTGGCTGGAAATTAGTTTATTTGTAAAAGCAGGAACAAAGAGTAGAGAAAATCGTTTAGACCGGCGCACTATTCGAAAAAGCTCTCGTTCCCACTTGAGTTTTTAATGCTCAAGTCGAACTGCCGATTGACATTTTCATTAGCGATACGGGACGTTAAAGCCAGGAAATAAAAATCTCTGTGTTAGAAGGGAGGTAAGGAAGGAAGTTGGGTTAGGTTAGGTGGGTAGATATTGCAGACGAGGGTGTATCGGTAAGGTAGAGCGTATAAGTATAGTAGTAGGAAGAAGGGGGGGGGGTAGTAGGTGGGAGATAGAGGAAGAAGAAGAAGAAGAATAATAAGAAGTGGGGTAGCTGTCAGTAGCAGCATTTAGTTAAGAGGATGGGAGTGCTCCTGTGGGATACATTAGGTAGGTGGTCGCTATAGGTAGGAAAGAAAAGGAGATAGCGCGGTACGAGGTTCTGGACAATGTGGCAGGTAGGATTCAGTGTGCAGAAGCTTCTGGAAGGTAGAATAAAGGAAGAAAATGTGCGAGAATGGAGGTTCCACGGGTCAGCGCCGTCCGTCACAACAATACACAGCCCACTCGCAGCTACCCTTTTGTCTTAACAGTTTTATCCAACCTAACCTAACTTAACGTGACCCAAGCCATAGCTTCAATATGAACGACAAACATACATCGTACCTACGTCTTACCTCACGTCAAAATATAACTTCCGCTCGGTTTAATTCATTTACTTCTTTTTTCTTTTACTCCTATCTTTTCTTACCTCTCTGTTTCGTCTGCCATTTTTTTTCCCCTTTGCTCTTCTCTATACCGACCCACGATCTTTCACGAGGCTCGGCAACTTCTTCCCTGCACCAGTCTAGCGCACGATTTTCCTCAGAAACTTCTGCTCCCTACTTCCATCAAGCTTTCTCTTTTTTGTTTTCTTCTTTTTTTTTTTCATCAGCTTACCACGTACGTACGTACTCTCGCCTCAAAATATAAAGCACGACCAGTCTTCAGGGCCCTTCCATGCCACACGGCGCAGTAATAAATGAGAAACGCACCTCAAAGTAAAGAAGAAAGCACTGCTGGAAGCCGTAACGTATTTTCATACAGGTAAACATAGTACGTGCAACCAACGCGTATGCCTGCACATTTCTAAACATATAAAAATATCCAGAACTATATTTTTTAAATATATATATATATACCCATTGTCGAGCAAATACTGAACTGTTCGTACTCTCTGGCCATAGGTGTTCCTGTTCCTGTCTGCTATATATATCGTACACTTTATGGCGCACCGAGAAAGAGACTGGCTGCAAGCACGGAAGCTCTCGACACCGTTGGCCTCGCGTTTCTGTCCACAAAGCAGCTTTCAAAATTGCCTGTGCTGTGATCGTAAATGGCTACAGAGTATTGCCGGGGAAAGGGTCAAACTTGTTTCTCTTCAAATCAGACGGAAGCTTCTTGATAACCGTACACGTGCTGTACTAACCTGAATGCCGTACACGTGCTACTTAAGAATTCATGTGGGAGTGTAATCAAGGATATCGAACTCTGAGGGTTTCTATAATCGTTGGAATATCCACGGGGCACTTTGGTGTCGATTTATCGACGTGGCACGAGTGCTTACAATTTTACGTACTAAGCGATCCTATAGTTACGTATTGTTTTCGTATCGAGTAAGTCTAGACTGCGAGTACACGTAAAGCAGGCACAAAACGTATCGGCTAAGCCGTACATACCGGGTGTCTCAAGTAATTTGCCTCCGTTTAAAATGTCTCACTAGCAACAAGCAGTAAACTCTTGCCGAATGCCTTACACTTTGGGACGGTGAATATGTCTTTTTATCAGGTTCTCGTGGCACTGCAAATTTTTCACCGGGGTGTATTTACTGCGTGGCGGATTTGTATATGGGTGTCGGCGAAAAGGCGTCTGTGCGCTGGTCTGTGGGGAAGGTTACCGAAGGTGTGGAGATAAATTCTGGTCAAATCCAAATCGTGGTAGTGCAAGACGCAGAGAGTCGTCTAAATCTTCGTTAAGGTGGCCTTACTCCTGTACCGGGGCCGCCTTGGGAGAATGTCTGGTTGAAAAGAGGAACAATGCGACAAAGGACAGTCTGAGTCGCAGTCTGTGGTACGACTTGGGATAAAGAATAAGGGGTAACTCAGGGCCAAGAAAAGTCAGCAGAATACTCGGAAAAGTAGGAAGAAGACTCTGGGTAGCTACTGGTGCCGTGACGTCACGCGACACGACGCCAGGCTACGTTGGATTATGCTAGTAACGTATCCACTGCGTCAGCTTCCTCTTTATCTGTCCCGGTGTGATAACGTCGACGCAGCATTTTGCATGCTGCTCGAGCTCTAGACGTAGACTGCTACTTTAAATCCAAAACCCAAGGAACTATCACGTCTTCCTCTTGGTCCTTTATACTTGCAGATTTCGTAATTCTCTTTTGGCTATACCCGTGTAAAAATGTTAAAATATCAGAGATGCTTTAGTTATAACAGTCTCGTGCGCATCCTTTTGGTTTCTAACGAATACCTTTCGATTCAATTGAGTATTAGTCGATTCATTGCATTGTTGCAGTCCCGATCAAATTTGTCTACGCGGACCGTATGGGAACTTTTTGAGTGAGATTCAAAATCTTTGTGGAAAAATGCGTTTGACAGAAGTATCAGATTGTTCGTGTAGGGCCATTTGATCAGGACTATAACGAGACTTTAATGAGACGAAAATCAATGCAAATACTTGACTAATACCCTTAATTAAAATGAGAAGTACTTGGTTGGGACCAGAGATATATGTATGGGAGGCTGTTCTAGAACATCTCTGATATCTTAAAATTTTTACATGGGTACGGCCAGAGATGAATTACAAAGTCTTTCGGTGTAAAGAAAAAAGACGAAGGTGTTCTGAGACGTCTATGATAGTTTAACATCTTTACTAGGTTTATTATTTGTGTAATATCATTTATTTACTAGCTGAGTGTATTTTTTGCTACAGAATCCTTTTATCGCTGTATACGAATGTCCTTGATCCCATTTTTATAATATTTATTTCCTTGATAGCGAAATTCACGCCTGTTGTAATTCCGATAACGGCCGGTGGGATTAAAAATAAAATGGACCAACGAGGAGGTTGCTGATTATCAGGTGCAAGCCGCTTGAAGTCAGCTACCCTCGACAAATGAAAATCCGATGCGGCAATCTTCTCTTGGGTGGGTTGGGGCCGGCTGGCTATGGTTTGGGAATGGCGGCGGGGTAGTAGAGTGAGAGTAGGTAGGTTATCTAAATTTCGTGGGGTGAGTTAGATTTTTCCTTCCCTCTATAAACGGCTCATAACCAATTACCGTGACCGTCCCAACTCCCGTTTCTGAGAAATCCATTTGTCTTTCTCTCGAGGGATTTGGAAAAAGATTATTTGCCAAGACTTTTTTTTCTCTATTTTTTTCTGACATTTTCCCTCACTCTTTTTTTATTTTTTCTTACTATCCTCACTCTTTTTTTATCTTTTTCTTTCATTTTTACTTTTCATTCGCACCTATGCCCTTCGCTTTCTTCACTTTCATTCGGTTCTTCCTTCGGTATATGAGACTCGAGTAAATTGCGGATGACAGATCGATTACGAAATTGCGAAGCCTCTCCTTGTCGCTTTAAGAAAGCCAATTCAATTTGCTGGAGAAGAGAAGATTGAACAAAAATTATTTTTCTCGTCTCTTGCATCGTTTTGAGAATGACAAATATTTCCGAAAGAAATTATCGCGTTGAGATTCATACGATGAAAATTTAAGGACGCCACAAATATTATTTTATATGTCGATGTTCGTAGAGAAAACGTGTTATTATGTTTTCACGTAATTCGAGTAGCATGGAATAAATTACTCGGCACAGAATGAACTTCGTTCTTTTTTTTTTCATGGTTTCTTTTTACTCTGTGATTTCAGGGTGTTTCGTCAGTGTATGCAATTTCGGAGAAAACGTAGGTACGGAGAACTGAATAATGTCAATATCGTTAGGGTAGACGGAAAGAGTGCGTATTTTCCTTCTTGTTAGATGATCCCGGCTTAAGGATGATCCTAAGCCCCACGTGGCTTCGTGTAAGAGAAACTACATCATGCTCCACATCCACTTCCCTCTTCATTCGACCAGACTAAAGCTTTTCATCTGGCTTTCACGTCGACAGAATTGCCGAGTCTGGCTGCTATCTTCTGTATCTCCTTTTTTCCCCTTTCTACACAGCCATCCCTTTTCTCTACTTTATACCTCCTTATCCTCTGTCTTTTCTTTCCTCATCCATCCCTGCCCTTTTCACGTTACAATTCCGTTCTGCGAATTACGTCCAATCTGCCCTGGGTCCTTTGCTATTTTTCACCAACGATTAATTCAATTAAGCGTATACCTATTGTTTACTATGTCTAAGACTGTAGATTCAAAAGTCGCAACGTCCTCGAAAGACTTCCATTGTTCATTGTCATGAATAAGTAGTGAGTCACGAAGTAGAATAAAGATGAAAGTACAGATACGACTGTACGAGGGTACTACGGGATATTAAAATAAGGAAATTTTTAAATAGATACGAACGAGGGGAAAGGTCAGTAAGACGAATAAACTTATTTCTCGTAAAACTCAATCAGGCTCCTCGTCTGCTTTGATTTTATCAAAAGCAACAATACACTCCGTGGGTTTCTCTACGAGAGTAGAAATTAATGGAGCTTACGCAGACTAGGTGGTTTCGTATTAAAATACACGCGATCACGTTCTTGATATTTTACACACGTACAAGACCGTCGATATGTAGAGTCGGTAAAAAGCCCAGCTAAAGGCAACCGCACGCTCGACCCAACCCCTCGGTACCTATAATAGATACAGTACAGAAAGAAAGGACCGGGGGCTACGAAACCATAAAGCTGTTGGTGCGATGGGATACACGTGCCGGCATTGTCGCTCTTGCAGTTTCCATTGAAAAAGTGGCGCTTAAGTCACAAAGGGATGGCGCATCGAAGAACACAGCAGGGTGAAAGAAGTAGGTAAAAAGGGAGACGTATAGTGGTTCAGAACAACTTGGGACTATGTCGTATGTACTAGGGAATTGCGCGTGTAGAATTTGATAAGAGAAAGAGGGTCAAAATTGTAGGTTTAAGCTACGAGGCTGTTTGATACGAGCGAATGTGGGGCTTTAGGGTAAAGCTAGGATAGATGGGAAGGGACCGAGGGTGTTATTAAAAAAGAAAAAGAGGTAATAAGACGGAGTAGATAATATACTGAAGGGAACGGTGAGGGCAGGAAAAAGAAGGAGTCAACGTGTCAAGCAGACAACACAGGCAGACGCGCAGACCGGCCAGCCAAGCAAGCGAACCGCAGAGAGTGCCGGAGACACTACGGGTAAAAGCTTAATTTATAGCTCGAGTCTAAATGACCGTTGCACCGCATCTCGGCTTCCCTTAACCTTCCTGGTGTATTTCATTACAGACCCCCTTTTCATGGCTTCCACCGCTATACCGCCAGGGTCATCACTACGATCCACTCCTCTTCCTGCGTTCTATACATCCTGTACATCCGATTACCAACTGCACGGTAGCATAGTAAGTGCTGCCGCTACTCCTGTTACAGCTACTGTAGTTCTATATCATGGGTATAGCTAAAGCGCACTCAAGACTCCACGTAGTGCCTTAGTGCATCTTGGTGTAGTTGCGAGAGGTTGCCTTTACGGGGATGCTTTTTCTTCGCGTTTTATTATTTTTCTTAGGCGACACTATATTTTTCTTGGGGCTTTAATACCGGGGTCGTCTCTTATTGGATTAGCGGCTGAACGAAATGGAGCCTGACTAACTCAAAAGGGTAGTTCTGGGATATTAGTTTAAGAAAATATCGTTTTCTTCTTTTTTTTTTCCAATTTCTGTTTACTTTAGTTTGCTGGAATTTACGGCGGTTTTTTTTTGAATGGAAGTTACCCCCGTAATTTTTGAGGGATCTCTTCGCTAGTAGCTTGGGGAATCTATTTTCTAGCTGGAATTTCGAGACACTCCTCTTGCGTTCAACCTGAACCACCCTTTCGCTAACCATCCCTCTCAGACCATCCAATTATTGCCTGGTAGCCGAGTCGTCTCTTTACCCTCCATGACGTCTTCCTCCAATTACCTGTTCCATCGAGGGGATGTGCGCTGTCTCTTCAACATCCAGGTACGGTTAGACTTCTAATCGGAATGTGGATTACTAGAAGGGTCAGAGGGTAGCTTTATTGATTTTTCATATTTTACAAATTTCCCAGGGTTATACTCTGTCGGCTGTGAGATCTTTACTTTTACGTATCTTCAAAGAATGACGGTCTGGAACTTTTTTACTAGGCTGAACTACGATTCTAATTGCTCTACTGTAAAATTCAGTCGGAGCAGGAACGTGAACTCTGCCCAATGATCTGAAGTGATTAGAATCGTTTTGAAAAAATATTCTGATTATATTAATGGATTTTCAAAATGATTTGTAAAGTACTGTTGTTTTGCTACTTTGTCTTTGGAAATCAAGATTTAACGTTTTAAGTATAGTATAGTAGTGTATTGTGCATCAAGGATGTAAAGGAGATTATTTTAACGAGTACGAAGTTCACACCTGGCATTCACACTAGTCAAATTATATCCTTTCGCCCTTGATGCACATGATATTTTTTTTGGCTTCATTTGAAAAAAGAAACGCGTCTAGGTTTGACCTGATATAAAAGTTTATTTCACGAATTTCGGGATACAAAGATTTTTTATATTCCCAGTCATCACCGGACCGCAATTAGTCACTTTACGCTGGCTGGACAGGCAGGAAAAGGATCATTTTTAAGGGGGGGGGGGGGGGTGCACGAGATAAGCAAATGCCTAGAGGCAAATTTCACAGATGCAGGAGAGAGGGTATTTTTCCGATTCCCTCATATATTGAACCCTTTCGTAGAGTTAGGACGTACGTTTAATTCCTTCGGACGAAGGTCTTAAGTTTTCCGCTTTACCATGCAACGGAAGAATGCCGTTCTGGTCAGCGGACTACGCACTTTTTAAAAATCTTTAAGAAATTGGTTAATATGTAACAGGTTTTTTAGTCGAAGTTACCCCGCTTCATCGAATATAGTTTATAAAGGTGTCTGAGGGCATGCCCTCACCGATGAAAATCGAAGTCGTCTTTCCTCCAAGGCGTCATCTTGGCCGTAGACTACGACTAACGACCTGTCGGTAAAAAATTGATTTGGCTAATTTTTACAATTATTTAGAAGTACTGGAATATCATTTATATGGAATCCATCCTCGTTCTCGACACAGGTGCAGAAGTAAGAATTTTTATAAATTATGCAATTTATTCGTGTTTTAATTTCACCTATATTTTATACATGAAGACACCTCTGTGTCTATACTATTTAACGGCAAGAGCTACGTTACCAGGAAATTCGCAGATTATAAAATGATTATTTTCTATCCAATATCCTTTACATCAACATAGGGCAGTAGGGGGGGGGGGTGAATTGATGAACCCTCACAAAAATTGTCTTCCATACATTATGAGGACACAAAAGATAAACTGTATAAACAGGCTATCTTCTTTGTCGAATGATCTCATTGTACAGTGCGAAGGGTGATAAAATATTTTACTTAAAACTGGGGAGAAGTGACAAGCAATATTTAAGAAAGAGTGATTTTGTTATTATCAATTAGTCGGTAAAGAAATATTTTTATATTAGCGATAAAAAATATCTCTTGCAAAATCCCAAAGCAAAGGATCAAATTTAATTCGAAGTTATCAATCATGATTTGAAACGACGATCTCTCTCTCTCTTTACTGTCAGATACGTACTATAATTGTCAATTAATTTACATTTTAAAACAACAGCAAATTCCGTACGATTGTATGTTAACGTTAAAATTTAATCACTTCATCTATACAAAAAGCTCCCTTATGCACGTATAACCTTATTAGATAAACATAATCAGTCGGATGACACAAGCCGTGATTGAAATATCCAAAGTGAACAAAATGACAAGGATGAATGGAAAAATGCACTTGTCAGAGAGGAGAGAACGATATAAAAGATTCACAACACACATTTCTACAGTTGAACTGATGCCCGTAGCTGTACGTTATAGAAACGTCAGGACCGGCGAGCATTTCATTCTGCCTCTCTCTCGCTCTCTCCCACCTCATCCAGTCGATGTCCCGGTTGATCCCCCTTTCTCTCAACTCTCATTCCACCGCAACCCTCTAGGCTCGTACGTTTCAATTTGTCCCCGGCCTCTGATGTAACCGCGCGGTCTCATTAGTCGAGGGGTGAAGGAACCAAAGTTGAGCTTCTCTCTCGCACGCCACTATTCCGCTGCCGGTTTCTCTCGCTTTACAATCAACCTTACTGCAGCTCCACTACCCTCGTCCTAACCACCCCTAACCACACCTAACCACCCTCAAACCTACCCCTAGAGCTGCCACGCTACTCGCTACGGCTAGCGTTGGGTGCGAGCAAACAGTTGTTTGTTCATCGGGACTTGTCAGATGTAATTTTATACCTATGGTAGCCACCTAGTGGTCATTTTGTTGTACCAATTTGTAGTACGAGTAAATTGAACTTTAATGGCGTTTTCTAAATTATTTTATGATTTGTTTATCTTGTTTGCAAAAAATTAGGGGTTTTTCCCTTCCTCCCTCCTCCTCTCCTCCCTCCCTCACTCACTCTCTCTCTCTCTCTCTCTCTCGGGAATAAAGAATTTACGCTACGTCACTCTTAAATTGACGTATCCGCGAGTTTACTAGAATGGTCGCTTTTTCCCTTAGGAAATATCAGTGGTTAATGGGGATGTCTCGGGCTGGAAAGTAATTAAAGTTTCTCATGGTAAACTACCCTTCGCTCTTGATGTGAGCTGTAAGGGGGTCTGGATGGAAACTTTGGCTTAGGTAACGATTAGGAAGTTAGTGAGTTCCGAGCTCGTGCGGCTAGATTGCTTCGCCAGATTAATAGCTTTATGAATATCTAGGAGCTTTTTTAGTTTTGTTCCGGATTTGCATTTTCAGAGATTGCAAGATTTGTTTGTACTCCAGTGAACATCGTAGCTTTTACTAGGAGCCTTACTATACCTACTATTGGTATTCGCCGCGGTTCTTCGTGCCTCCTCCTTCATCCTCTGGTACTTCGTAATGACATCACAGGTAATTATAAGATATAAGATTTCCTTGAGTTATTCGTGGAAATCCTGTAGGCAATTTCGAATTTCGATCTCCAAAATTTCCATTAACCACCCTCCCCGAATAGGCAAATCCGTTATTACCAGAACTACTCAATCGGAAATCAAATGTGGAGAGCAATAATCGTTGTTGTTATCGTGATCGTTAATTACTTCTTAATAATTGAATTTTTAATTGTGAACTTTCGAATGTCTTGACAAGTTTGGAGATTAGGTATCGATAAAAATTTATATTTTCTTGAAATTCTATTATCACCCACCGAGTACTTCGACTTCCAACCGTAAATAAGCCCTAGCTCGTGGTTAATTAACTAGCGACTCATTAGCCCGTGTCATTAAGAAACAGGGAAGTGTCGACTTAGCACTTCTCGAAGGTTCCTTCCCGGAAGCTCCAAGATATCTAACTTGTCAATCTATAATTAGCTAAAGTTGAAGGGCCATACCATCTTCAGAAAATTCAATAAAATTGTGTACCGAAATCACACGGGGTGCAAAATATTATCTTGACGATTTATTCCACCTTCATGCTAGGCTGTTATTTCAATTTTTAACCACTATCAGATCCAGTTAGTAAATCACCATTTCAATCTTGATGTGGTTAGGTTATGGTCCATTTCAAAGGATCGATAGGAGGTTGGGCCTCTCTCCCTCGGAAACTTCGGCAGAATTGATCTTCCTCGCGCAGTGACCTTTGCCCGGCTGGTCAACCATCCCACCGATATTACCCAATGTTCAAAATACCATATCAATCCTGAATTTAAGATTGATCAATAATTCAAAATTGATCCACGTTAAGTCATAAAGCAAAACAGGTTCGGATAACTGGCTTGAATTATTTAGAACATTAAATTAATTATGAACAGCCCTTTAGAGACGCAGAGAAGCCAATAAAAGAGCCAATTAGCTCTACCGACGTGTAACAAAAATTGCGTAATTATATGAAACCGTAATGGCGTGCAATGCATTTTTTTCAAATTTGTTCCGACTCTGTGATGCCAATACAAATTGCAATAATTCATTGCGTCCGTATATACTTGACTGTCAGTTTCAGGGGATAATCTGTGTACCTACTAGTCTTTTATCAATGTATCGTTTCAACCGATAGAGCATTTTCTTCACAATTCAGACTTAATACTAAAATGGATACTAATTGTTTATATTGTTAAAAAAAGGGAAGATAATTCCATGCTTTCCATATTGTGGCAGAGTGGCAGATATTACGTTACAGCCATTAGCAACTATAATAGGAAGTTCCAAGAGATAATTGAGTCTGGTCTGAGTCAGATTTACCCATATCCCTGCATTATTACTGGGAATGTTAAGAAGGGTCGCGATAAGGATTTTAGACTATAGGACCGAACCCTTAATAATGTAACAGCAAGTAGTAGTTGAAGTTGGATACGGGATGTTTATCCCTAGCAAAATTCCCTATTGCCAATGGATTTTTTTTACTACAGATAAGAAATATATTTTCCATTGATTTCGATTGATTTGTCACACGTTACCCCCATTGGCAATGGAAAATTTTCTTACGGGTATTTAGAGGCAATAACGTAGAACTTTTCAAATGGACTTACACGGATGGAGAATTAATTGAACGCCTGTCCGATTTCTTAATCCTTGCATTTTTTTTTGGATTTTCCTTATTCGAATGCCAAATACTAGGGACAAGTCTATGGTCTCCTGTACGGAAGGGAGCAGTTTGTTTTAGCCGACGAATGAGTACTGGTCGATCGAAGAAAGAGCGATATAGTAAAAAAAAAGAGGGAACGAAGTTCATCCTAATAAACTTCCGGTATCACTCAATAGGATACTCATTTACTCGTGTAAACACTTTTCTACCGATCGATCTGATCGCAGCTACGCTTTGCAGATGGAGACTAGGACTTGCACCGGATGTGTGGGTGTCTTTGCACGTTTACTGGCTGCGTCGAATTTTATAAAATTCCCGGAAGATAAATGGATATCCGGCTAGCGCGACGGTCTCAATCACCTACGCAGTGCATCCTGGGTACTTGAATAACCCGGAGGACGATGATGATTTTCCAGTCGGTACATCCTCGGATAAATTCGTACCGCGGATCGATCGTAATTAACTCTGCGAATGTGAGAAAGAGGGCGAGGTGGAGGATGGGGGGGGGGGAAGAGAGATCAAACAACGAAAAAAAAATGAGAGAAGGAGGGAAAGAATTAACGGAACTCGTTGTCTAGCTATCGTTGCTCTTACGGAGAAACGTTAAAAGAGGATTGCCGTAGATTGAAAACGAAGGTGGAACAGAGAAAGGGGTAGAGAGTAAAGAAGAGAAGTGGATAACAAAAATCGAAAAAACTCAGCCACTAGGAGCAGGAACGCTTACGAATGAATGGACGTTAGGTTCCCTTGTTGTCTGCGGCTGAGTGTGGTTTTCCACGTGATATAGGAGGTATATAATATGTATATAGTAGATTCCAGTATATAGCAGTATATGCTATATATATATATGTATATATATATTTACCCAGAAGAATACCGTGTTATAGAGTACATTTTCTATGGGAACATGACCTGCGTTTCTGTATCCTGGGTTATGGGAAAAGCTAGGTGCACTGCAGAGCTATACAAAATTGTACAAGCATCCAAGCATTTTGGATCGAGAAGAAATCAGGCTGAATCTGTAATTCCTCGAGAGATATTACTATATTAAATTTTATCGATTGTAAATTCTCTGGACAAACTTGCATCATACGTAATACGGGAGTAACGAGATGGGTTTTCAGAATATACGTGAGACACGTGAATAGTCGGTTTACTAGTTCAATGTGTTTTTTTGACAGATTGAAAACAATAAAGTCTCAATCCACACGTTGGCCCTGCATTAAATTTTCTTTTTCACCGAGTGTGATACGTGCATGGTTTTGCACTTTAATATATTATATATTTCTATTTTAGCATATGACTATAGTACGGACTTATAATGGCGACTAAGAGCCGTACAAATATACTCATATCTTTTCTTCCATATATCCATTTATAATGCATCCACATAGGATATATACAGTATAGAGAAACGTGTCTTTGTCAGTGGGTTTTAGCACACCTGGAGAGATACAATCTCTATGCATGAGGTTCACCGACGCTACAGCTTCCTAAGTACACAGTACATGTATTTGCATTTCGGTCTTTGTACCAGTACTGTCCCTCTTAGTGGCTCTAGGTTCTCTATGCTCTCTCCTATTCTCTCTTTCTCTTACTCTCTCTGTTCCCTCGTTTTCCATGGCTAACCCTCTCGATCCACTTGTACTGTTTCTGTCACTTCTAACACCTGCACTACCCTTCCGCTAGGTTCAGCTAGTTTCACTGTGATTCTCTGTGGTTTCCATAGTAAAATACCCAGCTGATACTACATTTATAAACAGCACATTTCATAATCTTTAGACCAAACGTGCTGTTGGCCTGAGTTGTTTTCAATTAAAAAATTTTTTTTCAAGTTAATAATGTTACGCTGCTCAGAAATTGTGAACATATCGTAGGTGATATGTTGAACAATGTCTGTAAGTATTTTTTAGTCAGTTTGTCGCTTTTCTTGCAATATTTGAGCACGTGGCAGTAGAGTCAATCCATATAGAGTCAGACAGTGGATTTTCGCATTGATATTGGATGGCATAGTGCTTGGCTTTAATGGGAAAGATAGGCATTGTTCACAGAGCGATGTCGGGTGAGTACAGCAGGGTATGTAGGTACAGCGCCAGACGTGGAGCTGGATGGCAGCAGTTTGGCCAAGAGGTTCGGATGCAGCTGCAGGAGTCCTTCCTGCTGCAATTGCAGAATCGTGGGCTGATCGCATCGATTATACGTATCCGTATGCTCATGCATTGGCTGAAATGCAGTATGAACAGTACTGCTTAAGTAAGAGAGGCCTTACCTAAGACAAATAGAAAATTTTGAGGAATCTGTTAGGCTAGGTAAAATGTTTAAATAATGTAGAACTAATATAGTGGGATAGCATTTTGGACCTGTCAGATCAATAGGTGGGTTTGGGTTACGTCGTGGGATCTTATGGGCTATGGGATATTTTTATCAGGCCTTGGGTTGATTTTCATTAATAATTTTTATCCATTTCCCTCGTGGGAACGTTACTTTTTTTTAGATGTATATGAATTTTTAAAGTTTAAAAAAAAGTACATGAACTCTGCTCTAGCGGTTAAATGCAACTTTAAATCCGGGTGCATTGTGCTTGGTGTACCAGACACTTATCGTTGTTGGACGTGCGCATGCGCACACGCGAATCTCAAGATTCCTATGAGATTCTTGAATTTACATGAAATTATATGCTGTGTCTGAATCTTAAGAGGTTAGGTTTCTTTTTCATTTACTCGCACCTTAGAGCATTTGTATTTTCACTGTTTATTTCTGATTCCTTGATTGGCTCATTGGCTTATTGTCGTTTACATTACGTTTGGTACTGTCGTAAAGAAACGTTACAAAAGTGAAAGCGTCTCTTAACGATTTTCACTTGAACACGGGCTAAATGGGGGAACGATTCAAGAGGAAATATAAATATTCGATAATGGCGCCGGCGCGCAACGTAAACCAGACGATTGCTGAATTACGTGAGCTGTCCATTTCACTCCTGCCAATGCGGGAGCCGGGAATAAAGAGAGCAAAAAAGAAATAAATAAAAAAGCAAGACAAGTAAAATACCGGCGAAGATTTTTATCGAGGGGAAATCGTTAGTTTTCTCAAACGGCAATTCCGTCATCCGCAGACGCCATTATAAGCGTGCCTGGCTACCCAATGGAAATTCTATAAAATTAAAAATAAATACTCGCGAAATTTATTAAGACGAGCTGCAATCATGGTTATTAAAAATTATCGTCATTAGATCTTAGGGGAAATTAATCGAAGGGAAAAACAATATCGATACACTTTCTTTGTTTAAAGCCGATTTCCTAAATCACGGTGGATCTTTATTGATGTAGGAATCAGTGTCTCCGTTTCTTTTTCTCTTCCTTTCCATCTGCAATCCATCTCTTTTCTCGTAACACTTGAACCGTATAGCACGTAGACAGAAGACCCGATGGGTGTCACCCTCTGTATAAACCATGCAGTCCCAATACATTCTCCGTAATTTCATTAGCAATTGAAATTCCAGGACAATTGACGTGCTGAATTCAACCAACCTATTTGCTCTGGTATATATATTTATCCGTTGGAATTGCCAGGGTTACCCATTGTACCATTGGAAATTCCACTTGTAAACTTTCGGTAAGCCTGCATCCTCTTATCCCACCTTGAAAATTACGACTGTGCAACGAATTTCCGGAATTTCACCAGGCGGTAAAATTAATTCGTTCCCAGTGAAATTATTACAAAAATCCACCCATTCCCGTTCTCAAACCTTTTCAATAGGTTTCGTTCGGTGCACTCCGAGCGCGGATAAAAACAGAAGAATTGAAAAAAGAAAAAGTCCGTAATCTTCGGTCCGCGCGCCACGATGATCGGGAACGAGCTCGACGAACAATGCCGGGGCACAATACATTGAAATGAGAAAGTTGGTTTGCATTGTTGGACAACCGCAGCAGAAATCCCTGGTCTGTTCTGAAGGTGTAGGTGTGTAGGGGGGAAGGTAGGAGGTGCAGTTGGACTGGATAGGTAGCGGAAAGGGATGAAAAAAAAAGGGTTGGGACATACTAGCGACGGCCTCGTCCCAGGCGTCGACTGCTGGAAAGAAAGAATAGCAAACCATAGGATGAGAGTCGGATTCCGCGGTGGAAAACGGTGATGCTGCTGGATTCCTTTTCCACCCCTTCTCCCAACCACAATTCCTTCTCTCTTTTTTTCATCCCTTATTTTTCCACCGACTACCCGTGGCCCTTCTGTCCTTCGTCCAACCTCTCTTTACGTACGCATCAGTCGCCCCCCTTTTTTTTCTTCTTTAACCCTTCCAGGTCCCTTCGTTCTACGCGCCACATGACGGTATTTAATCAAGGTACATACGTCTAGTACATTTACATATACATATACTTAGAACACATTCTCCGCGTCTTGAAAGCCCGTAACTGATAATGGAGCTATTGCATTGTTGCCTTGAGAGTATAAGTACACGGACAATTATTGTCATCACTCCACTGATAATATTGCCGATTACTTCCATTCTACAACATCCATTTGTCATTTTATAACAAGTCGTGTACATTGTTATTATCCGCAATACATTTTCAGATATAAACAGCCTGTAAACGGTAGATTCCTTGAATTTAATAGCATAGCCAAGTGTATTGACATCGTCATAGCTATTCGCAGGAGTAAATTCAACAAGTGCACAAAAGAGACATTCATCAATGTTGTCCGTTGCAATTGCCCTTTGGTACATAATCCCAGAAGGAGAGTATGGGTCGAATAAAGAAAATGTCTAATGACGAAGTGGTAAGAGGCCATTCTATCACGGTAGTATATAATAATGACCGGTCTGAAGTGCATTCGAAAATTCACTGGCTCATCAGAATATCTAAACAATGCCGAGCTATCACTCGAGTTTCCCTCTTGTAGGAGTGGTGCCGGGTTGAAGCAAAGGGTGTAGCTACTAGGTACTATAGCTAGTAGGCAGTAGGTACTGTACGGGGTGTGCACGGGTACGGTACGTCATGGAACTTACAGTACGATATAGTGCGATACCTCGAGTGCCCTAACCCTAGTCAACTCTTCATGTCAACCAGGGAGAGTTCTGAAGCTGTACACTTCCGCTTGGCCGCTGAAGAGACCAGACAACGTACCGTCGGCCATCTGTATAATGGGTTGCGTCAACATTCATATACTGGGAAATTTACCCTCTTGTGCGCGAACCGCCCTGTGGACACGCTTACCTTTCTGCTAGCCTCTCCTCTCTTTGCTTGTCTTTCTTTGTTGTTTAACCCTTCTATTTTATTATTATCTTGAGCTTGATTGAATATTGAATTTTCTTATACAACAATTGCTTGCGTATTGGATATGGATGGGTAACGAGCTAATGAGCAAGAAGGATATAAGTATTGCAAATCCTACGGTATGCCTCTTGCTCGTGTTTTAGGATACTATCCATAGTGCTCGTATAGGGTTATTAGGCATTGCTGCACGTTATATGCGTTCGTGCAAGCATTTGTGTACCTAAGCCGGTATGCTAGGCGGGTTCCGTTGAATTCATGATTTAGTATAGTAATTATAGTCTGCGTGTCCATAAATCCTAGTGTTCTTGGTACTATTACTTGTGTGTGCTTATAACGTCGATTTTGATAATGGAAATATTTGAATAAGGGAAGTGTCCACGGTAACGCGTACTGTTATCGCTGTAGTAGAGATAGTTACTTCAACTCTGCTGAAACTCGGTTGTTTCAACATATAATGCAAAATTGCAGTGGAATTTTATCCTCCGGTAACCTCGGTCACAGTGCAACTACACTTGTATTTGAACTTGTTAGGTTAATGATGTATACAGGTGCTATTAATTTACGTAACGAGGTTATCGTTATTACGAAAAAAAATTTCTTCATACCCCAGCTGGGATATATCGAAAACTTTTTTATTTTACTTTGTCCCGTGTGTTTAAAAAAAACCAAAATAATAGCAATGTAAACGTTCGCAAGAAGTATGTAGCAATAATTATCTTTTGTTGATATCTTAATACGTCGAGACGGTAAATTTCACTGCTCTTAGAACAAAGAGATTGATCATTAAAATTTTTGTATTAGTCTGCCACATTTGATCTCTTTTTCTTGTCGTGAAATAAAAAGTTTCAATTTACTATGTTATAACGCAGGATTAAAAAAAAAGATTACCTGGTCTCTCTTACGTACAAGCTTTGTATATTGAGTCATAATGCCGTGTTCTGGCGTTACAGAAAAAATAGTAATTTGTAGTCATATATTTTCTTTGTATCGTTTGTATTTTTATTACAATAATATTATTGGTGCTCTTAGTACTTATATCCAGCGATATAATTTTTTTTCGACATATTTTTTATTTCAGGT
Organism: Trachelus tabidus; assembly: GCA_030142655.1. NCBI lineage: Eukaryota > Metazoa > Arthropoda > Insecta > Hymenoptera > Cephidae > Trachelus > Trachelus tabidus. Next base: position 71,278 of record JARQTI010000845.1, on the reverse strand, counting down.
GTCAGTGCTTCCTACGAAATGCAAGGACCTAGCTTTGTGGCGGAGCCACTCTCTCGAGTGGAATTTACTAATGTCAGTGGCGGCAGAGTAGACTGCATCGCCAGAGGAAATCCTGCACCGACTGTCGACTGGATTGCTACTGATGGTGGGAGTATTGCGAGTATACCCGGCATACGTCACGTCCTAGGAAACGGGACTATACACTTTCCGTCGTTCGAAGCAGAAGCCTTTAGACAGGATGTTCATTGGGCGATTTATAAGTGTTCGGCTATTAATAGCGTGGGCGCTGTTGTTAGTAGGGACGTCACTGTTCGAGCTGGTAAGTTAATAATTAATATCTCACGTACTTGAATACTGGTTGCGGTATATTATAAAGCCCGTATTCACAAGTCGCTCTTAAAGTCACTAACAGAGTCGCTTGTAGTTAAAAGTCACTAAGAAAAGATTTAAAAGCGCGCTATTAGCACTAGCAGCGAGTTCTGAGTACGGGCTTAAGTGTATAATATCTTTATTTTATGTCAATTCTTCGTATCGCAGAAACTGTAGGTTTTGAGTAACGTGCCTGTAAGCGACGTTGTGTCACGACTCACGTAGTCGTAGGACCTGGCCGTACAATGGATATTGTTCAGCAATATGAAAAGTTAATATTTAACTTCTTCAGCGAAGCTTTTCACTTGTCCTCGATTATTATGTTTATTATTTATTTTGTGTTCTCTCTTTGGCGAACTGTACTTTGGTTAATGTTTAACACAGCGAAGCATTGTGTAATTAATTAGTGTCTACAAACTTGCAGCGCTCACTCGCAGTTCCGTTCTGAGAAAGTTTTTAATAATCGAAATTGACATTTCAATGAAACTCCTGGAATTAATAGAGTGATGAATTATATGCGATGGATATATGAAGAAGCTGAAAATGAAATACAGTGAACTTACACGGTTTTGTTTATTGATATTTAATCCGATGAGGCATCCATGGTTATCAACGCCCGGCCCGGTGGAAAAGTGAAATTATCTCGTTTTCCAAGATACTTCTGTTTTCCACTTCACCCTTTGCTCTTAGAAACGCAATGCCTGTTGATTCAATAGAGGGAAAATGTGATTTTTGACCTTTAGGTTTTTTATGTAACTCTTGAAGCCCCTACATTTTCATTCCTCATTTCACATGATTATGGGTATATGGGTATACAAGCTTTAGGCAAGCTGTACTACAGCGCGGACTATGAGAAACTGATGTATTTGAGTGGTCGAAAAATTACTAATAATTTTTCAAAATTTCGATTTGGTTTACTTGTCGATCGCAATACAAGTATTCTACGCGCTCCATATAGTTTTCACGCGGTAAATTTGAAAATTTTTATGGACAATTTGTCGATCCACGGCGCTCCTGCTGCACGCGTTAACGACAAGCCTCCCTAGTGCCAAAGCTTGTCGCCTGCATGGAAGTTCGTCGACTACCGTTAATTTTCTCCAGTTAGGTGGGTCGTCGTGCAGTAGTCAGAAACTCAACTCGCCACCCCTTTACAGACTCAGCAAACATCCCTCAGAAGTTTACACCCCGTAAACGGAGTTCCTGCGGCCTTAACAATTACCCGTGACTCTGTGCGTTAATTTCTGTTTGCAAAATTTTGCGGGTGGAAAATGCATTCCTGTCAGCAGAAATGCATCCCATCGTGATCAAGTAATTTTAGAAATTTTTCTTTTCCATTCCTCCAGGAATTACGTGTTAGATTCATGTCTGGACTAAGAAACTACATTCTCCCTTCAAGCTTCATTTCTATGTTCCTTCTATTTGCAAGAGTACAGTGGACAGTGACAGTCCTGCCAGAAACTCCAGAGTTCTCAGGCTAAAATAAATATGATTAGGCGCACGTGTGACCCACGAATATATGGACGGAATAATAACTAGGGTCCTTCTACTCCGTTGAATTTGTCGGTGTGCCTCATAGAATATGTGATCCTGCGAATCGACTTCTTTAACTACTAGTGGAGTTTTAAAAAATAATGGGCCTTTGTCAAAAATTTTTGTCTTTGGTTACCTTGGCCAAGAGACGTTTTTCCCAATGTAAAAAACTTGATTAACCATCTGAAATAATGTGTCGGTGAAATTTTTTAGTTTCTTTAATATCCCAATATTAGTAACACGGTAGTATCATATTTCCAAGCCCCTTTAATATCAACGTGATTGCACAACGTATTGAATTATTCGTTTCGAAATGCAACAGTAGTACTGTTTGTTCAATAAAAACAACCTTCACACATGAAAATAATTTGGAAAAAAGTACACAATAACAGTTCGCTATGAGAGTAAAATTCATATCAAAATAATAGATGACTTGCTGACGTATACGCCTTGCTATACCGTATGACCATATGTATATATACATCACTTCCGTTTTCTTTTCATTTACACGAATTCAATCCCATGTACAATTCCTACAGTCCACCTTGCCTTTCTCCGTTTATGAGAACGTAAAATAAAAAGAATGTTTATGACTTCGAGGTCTACACGTTCTTCTCCCATTTGTTAATTTGACGAACCGTATAGAGATATAGACATGTGCATATGTATACACCAGAGGACGTCTATTGATCGTAAAAACTTGATTATAAAAGGAATAAAAAAGGCGTACAAATGTAAAAAATATATGTACTGTTCTCAATTGACACAGATCAATGAAAATTTTCAAAAATAATTATTCCATCTTTCCCGTGTAAAATTTTAACCTATCAAAGAAATCTCAGAACATCCTCGCGTAAATTTCTTTCGCATCGAAGAAGTATTTCTGATCTCGATTAAGTATTAGTGAAGTTTTTGCATTTCTATAGTCCTGATCAAAACATTTAACTTTTCTAAGATTAAAAATCTTTCGGTAAAAATTTATTCAACAAAAGTTATCCGGCTGTTCGCGAAGTGCGATTTGATTGTGAATGAAATTTATGAATTGTTCAGATTCCATTTTTACTCTTATTTTTTACAGATTGTTTCTTCCTGTATTCATTGTGCGAATGCCATACAATTTCTCGTATGAAAAGTTTCTCGACCAGTCGTAGGTAACAATAAGAATTTTCGTCGTGAATTCGATTTTCACCAATTCCAAATTGAATTATTCCACCCGCTAAAAGTCTTGAGGCTTATCGAGCATTTCCACGGGATGATGTGCGAGATGGAAAAAAGACGAAGAGATATTGGAAGGGGGTGGGGGGGGGGGAGGTCGTTCGAACCTGAAGGTGAATATCGGAAACGCGACACTCACCCTTCTTCGGGTGGAGGGCAGATAATTCCCCGATTTCGTTGGCACTTTCATAAAGGGACGAGACATAGAAAAAAGTATAAAAAGGAGTTACCGTAGGTAATACTATTGACTGGGAGACATAAGATCCTAGTAGGATACGGGATGCCTCCTACCCTCATGGTAACATCGACTATTTCCATCAGTAATGTGTAAGTCACGATAGGGAAGAAAATCACAAAGAAAGTCACAAAGGGTAATAAAAATAGAGCCCAAAAGAATTCGTAAATTCCCTATCCACGAGTATACCTGGTATCTTACAAGATATTCCAAATAACGTCTTTTCGAGCATAAACAACTTCAGTACCTATCCGCCAGACAAGTACCGACTGTATAGTGGCTGTTTCTGAAAAAAAAATAACATCTCCCAAGAGTCTCTCCGCCGCAAGAAATCAAAATCGTACAAAATTTTCCTCTATCTCTGCCTCTGTCTTTCACTCTTTGATCCACGCTACGCATACACGAGACGTCGTGAGACAGAGTGAAAAGAAAACGAGATACTAAAAAGAGACGTAAATACAGAGAACGTGGATATATAAGGGCAAGGTAAAGGGGAGACAGTGAGTTTGCAGATTGACAGAGAAAGGAAGAGAATAAATAAAAGGTATAAGAGAGCGAAAGAGAGAGGACACAGAAATGAAGAGCAACGCTCTTAACCGGAGGAGTTAGCTGGGGTATTTCGCATTTTTCATGGTTCGTAAATATCACCTGCGACACGAAATGTCGGGACCCAGGTCGCTTTATGCTCGGCTTGGCTGTCGAGCGCATTCGTGAGCCTTCGCGATACGTAAAGCAGCACCATCACCAGGTGGGGCCTGGTACTGAGGCTAGCAGTGGCAGCACGTTGCATTGCTTCTGCTATCGGGATATAGTATACAGTGTACAGCACAGTTACAGTACAGACCACGGTACGCCACCAGCACCAGCGGCAGCAAACTCACAGAGGTTTTTACCCCATTCTAGAGTCTGAGTGCCTTGCTTGGCTGACTCTCGAAACGGGTTGCAAAACCCTATAGCTCCGGTTGGCTATATGGTCTACCACTCTGCCTTATGTATCCCCCAGGCCCTCCCTCAGTCACTCTTTCTATACTTCTTCTCTCTCTCTCTCTCTCTCTCTCTCCCCCTCCCTCCCACGGTTGGGAACCTTTCGCCGAGCTTACCGTCATCAGTAAGTCTCGCCGAACCTTGGAGACCTTATATTTTCTACCTTATAGGGTTGCCCCTTTGCTTCCTTTACACATAGGGGTACACAGATAGGGAAGGAGTGTCTTGAGAAACCCTTGATATAAAACTTGGTGTTCGATTACTAAGACCCCGATTTACTTAATTAATTATCGAATAATAATGATAGTAAATGTAGTTTTTTCTTTTAATGTGTTTCAGTGGTCAATCAACGCTACGATCCGGAGGTTCAGAGTCCTGGTGGATTTCCGGGTAATAACGTGCTGATGCGTTGCACCGTGCCGAGCTTCGTACGAGATCACGTCGCCGTTACGTCCTGGCTTCAGGAACCGTCATTTAATATTTATCCATCCACAATGAGTGGTGAGTAATGCCTGCACTCTGGCATTTCTTGTGCGCTTTCTCAACGCTTGAGAAATGCAAGCAGACAGGTAACGTATATTAATCTTATGGTGAATCCATGCGCAGCTGGAGTGTCTCGTGTACCGTTTGGGGGATCAAGGAAATTAAGTGGCTAGAGTATTTTTTTTTTCAATCTATCCGACTCGTCCGTGCACACCTAGGTGTTCATCTATAAACGGATCTGCGTATAAGAGAAGTAAATGGGATTCTACAGAATGAAAAATCGCCCTCGGTAGAATCCCATATTCCCATGTATTCAGAATGCATGCAAAGGAAAAAGCTTTCGCGCGTCGCTTCTTATTTCCCTCCTTCCCAGCCTTTTCTTCTGGATCCCTTGGATCATCTAGTTAAAAAAAAAAAGAGAATTACGGTATCGTGTGCACGATGGGGGCACTATGAAGAGAGAAGCGAATTAGAAACGTAGTGGAAATTGCTGGCGGATATCTAGGAGCATCAGGGGACCCAAGTATTGTAATTGCCCCAAGAGGAAACTGATAGTGCTGGGGTCGGTGTCGGATTTTTCTATCTATTCGAGTCCAAGAATTCCAGTTAAACTAATTGCCAAGGTAAGAGACGCCATTCTCTATCCTCACTTCTATAGGTATACACTTTTATCCGTTCTTCGTCTTTCCTCGGGCAGGTTTAACGGGAAAGCTGATTAGAGCTCGAAACATGATCGTTGGCAAACATTAAGTTAGGCTACCCACCTTCTACCAATCACCTACCTTCCTGCTACCTGCTATACCTGCTATGTCTAATGGGAGGGTACGTACCTGATAGTAGTCTGCCTTACCACCGTACCCAGGTAGCCATTCTGTCCGAATTCTTTGTCCATTTCTTCCTCGAATCTTGAAAGGTCTGGCTCTCTCTTGTTTTTTCACTTGGCAGGTACCTACTTGCTTCTCCTAGAACCTTTCACCCTTCTCCTTCACTGGGATACCACTGCTCTTGAATTTCTACCTCATTCAGGGACTTTTGGTTGGCTTCCTATACCCTTTTTTATGCTCCTTCTTTTTTTATACGTGCAAACAAATCTTAGCCTAAAGGGCTGCCAAAAGGGCCCCGCACAATTCCAAAGGGATCTGAGTAGCTACCCAGAATTATTGCCTGTATCTACAACACTGCAGGAACCTTCAGTACCTGCAGTACCACCCGCAGAGCACGCGGAAACAATAATCTCGGTATGGCAAACAATAAGTTCACGTGGGTTTGAAGGAGATGGAGAATGAATTAAAAAAAATAAAAATCGAGTCCCGTACTCGCTCGCAAACTTTAATCGACGTTATTACTTTTCCAACTTCTAGCTGTGGTCGTTGCTCGCAAGAGGGTAACTGTGCCCCCCACCTCCACCTTTCTTTGTTCTGCCTCCTTTTTGCTCTGTACTCTTACTTTACTGGATTTTTTCTCCCTCTTTCGACTCCTTTTGTACCTTCTTTCACTTTTTTTTCTTTTTTTTTTCCTTCGTGTAGATCGCTCGTCCACATTTCTACTACAGTATTGTGATAAAAATTACTGTGAACTTGCTTCAACGTAGGAGGCTCTATAATGCGATTTTTAAAACATTATTGTATACCAGTACGTTCGAATTGTTGATAACTGTAGGGTACAGGGGTCATCAAATATTAAATTGTCTATTTATGGGAATCGTGTGCTCGTTGAACTCTGAAGTGACGCAATTTATCTTAGCTCGTGACCAGTAGTGGAAACACGAGTGACGCGTGATGCATACTTTTGCACGTTTGTATTACGTCGCACCTCAGTGTTTCTCAGCAGTTTCTTACATAGGAGACAAAAGTTACCATTACATTTCTCGTTACAGGACCTAAAACACTGACTAGTTAAAGATCTTATGCGAAGATTGAGCACCACTGGCAATGAATTACTACTAGCTTTCATCAGGAGTGTCATGACAAAATCCTTGAGGGGAGACAATTTTTTGTTTTACAATTAATTTTTATAGTATCGTAAAAATTTTTAGAGCGATAAAGAGATATTCCATGTACAATTTTTTTCGCTTCCTGTGTCCTCCTTGTTTTATACTTTTTTTTTATTTTCGTAAGGTTTTCACCGCAGCCATAGTCTCTTCACCTGCCTCTAAAACTTGTCTAGGGGATTATTTTACTTTAAAAGTCATAGAAAGATGACCCCTCTAAAAACTATTTTACTCGTGGACAAACTATATGTACATGGTTCTATTCAGTGCGTAAATAGTTTTTCTAACCAGTCGATCTTTAATGGAAGCTCAATGCTATGAAATGCACTATACCAGTATCTACAAATACTGAACATTTCCCCGTCTAACAAATATTACTATCCAGTAAAATACCTGTTTTGCCACAGTGGACATTGTCGTATAAGAGCACGACTTGTACATGGCACTTTTCTCTAGACTGGACTTATAATTGTTACTGTACTTCGAGTATATCTCGACTGTACCATATTTGCTAGAATTTGTTCTAAAATTTTCTAAGGAACAACTTCAACAGAATGTCTGCGTGTAACTTTGAATTTTTAAAGATATTCCGATAAAATTTTGCATAACGATTAATAATTTAATAAGATGCGCTATTATCGATAAACGAATATTTTATAATTACAGATGGCAAGTACCACATGCTTCCAAGTGGCGAATTGATGATAATCAATATATCACGAAGTGACTCTCAGATGACGTACCGCTGTAGGACTCATCATCGACTCACTCAGGAAACAGTGGTGAGCAGCAACGTGGGTCGCATCCAATTAACCGGTGAGATTCAATGCATCTGTGTTTTTCCCATTAATATCACAGACTACGTTTACACGGCGGTCTTAAGGCATATTTGGGATTGGCCAATTCCTTTATAACAGTAATAATTAAACGGGTTTAAGACCGCCGTGTAAACGTAGTCATAGAGAAAAAGAAGGAAAAAAAGTAACTGATTGCCACTAAAACACCCTATGCATACAATGTTTTAAGCTATGGAATCAATACGTGCCCTGGCTCTTTCGAATTTTCGTATTAGTTACTCCTACGTCCGTTCTTTCTTCTTCCCTCTATCTTTCGATCTCCTCTCCCCATTCTCCTATTTTGCTTCGTGAAATAATGGTGGTCAGAGCTTTCATTATTGTTCTTTTATTTTTTTTTTCAACCCCTCTTCTTCTGCCTCTTCTCCCAGGCTTCATTTTTTTGTTCCTGCATGGAAACCATACACACATCCATTCTTGTCCGTCTCACTGACGATCCTTTTAGTTATACGTGAGTAACTACACATATGTAGGTATATGCATGGACCTCCTATATTTCCCAAGACTCGGCTTTGAGCCGGTTGCTTCCCGACCACCATCCTCGTTCGTGATTCAGGAGTGGCTGCGCTTCATATGGATGAGACTGGCCTCTCCTAGCTGTTAACAGTACCTGTGTGCGACGTATACGTGCAGGACCATGTATGTAGGGCGTAGTTGCTTGTTGTTCATCAACGTTTGCACTTTGGGGCAAAAGTTGAAAAACGTTGCTGGGGAATGAAGAGGAGACTCGTGCGTACGGTCTGACTTTTGAAATTTTGATAGTGCTTGAGAATTTTTGCTTCTTCTTTTTCAAACCTTCATGCTTAGCTTTCATATTCTCCATGGGGGTTAGGCCCCACAAATTCGAGCAAACGATGGTGTCGTATTTCTTTTTTTTACGTACGAGTACGCGAGTGGAAACTTTTTGAATCAGGCCTTCATCCTCTTCGCTATAACAATATCGGACGTTATTTATTTTCGAATGAATTGCCTTATGAAAGTTTATGTTTACGTGGAAAATTCAAACCAGCAAGATTACTCTTCTTGACCCCCTTTTTTCCATTATGAATAATTTATCGATATTCTCCTGCATTCCTCAAGCACAACCAGTTGCTTTAGAGAACGAAAGAGGAATAGGAGATAGTGCTCCTGCGGGAGCGATCTAATTCCCAAAGTGCAACTGGTACATTCTTTATTGGTTTTTTTAGCAGCGATGTGTCACATTGAGTCAGGTTGTAAATGTTGTTGGAACTAATTTAGATAAAACAGCTGGAAGGAATTTCATTACATTGGTTGTTACTCTTACAAAGGGCAGTATATTATTGGCACGTGTCGATTAGTTTATCAACATAATGAGTAGCATTAGGCAGTGTTGTAGAATAAATCATACTATTACTAGACTATATGTATATGTATATTAAAAGCATTGCCGACCCACGAACGGGTCTAGCTCACTACCAACTCTCTATTGTTTCATTGACTCTACTTGGTCAAATTATATCCGGCCGGGGAAGCATTGTTTCATTCGTGCCGGCTGGAAATACGAGAAACCACCAACGTACCCAGTTCCCAGTCTATGTCAGTGAAAACCGCGTGGCGGCACATTGTTTAAATTGACCCGGTGTGGGTATAAATGAGCGCACACGCGTGTCGGAAAGGTCTAGATTACGGAAAGTTAATTGTTGAAGTTTTACCTCAGAAGTGAGTACCCCTCCATTAAGGATTCTCTTAATTAACGGGTATAAATTCTACACAGCATGGTTTTACCAGTGTTTGGACCTTTTTTCTATTATTCTTATTTTTCCTCCCCCTCCTCCATTTCTCAAGTAGATTACCAATTCGCCAAAGTAATGAACACATCTCCAATTTCAACACACGTCATTCATACCTGTAGATAATATAAAGTTTTCAATTGTATTTGACGAATTAATTTTATTGTAAAAAAATTGCTGGCTTAATTGTTATTATTTTTTTTTCGTATTTTCATAAAATTTCCTTGTTTGCTACATTGTATTAGGTCGAGTCATAAGTAACTTCCGATGCAACTAAGTAAGTCTGATAAAAAAACGGAAGTTACTTATGACTCGACCTAATAGTTTGGTATTCTCTGTTATGCGAGTACCGCAAACACAACAAATTGGAGGAAACATCACATACGACTTGTAATGAAAAAAATCAAGTGTCTCTTGGGAGCGTTCTAATTGGTCTCGCTAATCAATGAATAGCACTGGAACAAGAGCAGCAACAGCAACAACAAAAATAACAGCGACCGTAATAGAATTAAAAAAAAAACAGAAAATTGCCAGCGGCAAGAAATTTGAAAACAAATTTTGTTAACAGAAATAACTGACATTTTCGAGTTATGGCTATTTTGAAAACGTACAATATAATTCAGCTATTTGGCTGCGGGCTACTCTCTCTTTGGTCTGACTGGTACGTTTCAATTAAACGGTTACTCATATGCTGCTCGGCTGTTGCTACCTTACTACACCTCTATGCGGCTACAACGTTACAACGCTGCATTGTTGTCGCCGGTACGCCAGTTATGCTACATTTCCCAAAGGGTAACCAGCATCCCAACAACTGACCTGGGCACGTCTCGTGTTCTCTGGTCGTTTGCCTGCCGGTGGATAGGGACGTGCCTGCGTAATAACCTTAACGCTGTACATGGGTTTGTTATCAATAGACTAGTACGAATGATTTTCGTGGTAAAACGTATTTGAAAAATGATAACAAATCAGTAAAAAACTATTTATATGAAATATTTAGTCTTTAGACTAAAAAAAAAACATGACGATATATTTATCATAGAACAAATCTCTTATACATTATTATGCAGTTTTCGAATTATTTGCGAATCACTCAGTTAGAGAAAAAGAAAAAAGAAAACGTAAATAATAAAAATGTATGGACAAACAAGATTTTCGTGAGTACGTTTTTTTAGTAAGATAGTACACGTGTACTCATCTTTGTGTAAAAATACATTAAATGCATGCGCTCTTTGAAACCGGAAGTTTCAAATTTATAATTTTTGTATTCTGTAAGTTTCGTATGTACCTATACACAGCTTCATTTTTCATGCATGTTTTAATTTAATCGTTCCATGGCTTTCTTTCGAATTTTACATACAGCAATATCAATGCCACTTCCCATGGTCCAGACTGAAAACTCGTAGTTCCGCAAACAAGCATAATCATTAATTAAGTTCATGGATCCACGTTGTGTCAGTAAGATTAGAAGTAATGATGACAGGATATCGGGTTGATTGAGTTGCCGAGTGGCTGGCACGTACCGGGGCTCTACTACTCTATGAAGCTGAACGTGAGCCTCGAGTGCCGCATGCAGAGAAGCGTCATTAGTTAGCTCGACTCGAGTGAGGACTCGAGTGGAGACCCCTACCCTGTTTAGACTTCTCTAACCCCTCTCTCCATTCCTCTTTATTCTCTCTCTTCTTTATTCCATCTGGTACCTACAGGTTTAGAACCTAAAACCTTCCTTAGCGTAGCTATACCTACATCTCCTATCCTTCTTACTGACTTATACGCCATGCAGTAGCAGAATCTGACCATAACCGTCTTCTCCACTTTCTACTTTCTTTAGAATACAGCAGCAACATCCTTTCGAGACTCTAGTACCTGCTAGTAGATTGCGTCCAATGACGAGCAGACTGTACTCGTATTTCTGAAGTAAATCGAATTGCATTTTCTTGCCAATAGAATTTCTCATGGCAAATTCCAAGTGAATTCAAGTAGCACTATTTTTCGTTATCATACGTTAACGTTACATATTTTATATGGTTATAACGAACTATTGCAATATTTACGTTATATTCCATAAAAGATCCTATTGTATTTCTTGCTCTGTATTTATATTATACACAACATTTGAAATATCAACCCTCCCCCCCCCCTTTACCCCCTTCTCTTATACCTTTCGTTTATTCTCGTTTTAATTGGTATTTCTGTATCGCTTCTCATTCGTCTTTTTCATCATTGAATTCGAACATTGATTTTTCACTCGCACGTACATATATCCAATTTATACGTGATAACGTATGACTGAATATTCAGTCGTTTTCCGGGAATTAACGATTGCCGTATTAACTCGAATAAAGCATTTCGTTGCGCTTCATTATTTCCTATCGATTTTCGGGGCTCTTTCGTGCTTGTGATATCGGCAGATATCGATTGAAATAGGTGAATGGCAGTGATAAAGCGTCACGTTGAGAAGCGAGAAAAAGAGAGTGAGATGGGAAACGAGGAGGGAAAAGAAAAAGGGTAAGGAGGTTAAGTTGCACGGTATAGCTGTGCAAGTTAATTTGAAACGTAGCAATTATTTTTCAGTGATTTAGGTCGATAGGATGTTAAATTTAAGCTTATTACCGATCAGTGTGAAGGAAACTGTACTCGAGAATGTGCAGCGAGTACTACTTTATAACTGATTTATTAATTCAAAATTATAACGAAGCCCCCGTTAATAAGCCGTGAAGTGTCTATTTTATCCACTTTTTTAATTATTATTTCAGGTAACGATTCCGAAAGAAAATTTTATTCTTCTGTATTAAAATTATTTTTTTTCCTGTGCATTTTTTGTATTGTTCACACACAGATGGTTGTACGTGGGCGAAGTAACGTTACTGGCGCAACATCTGTGCCGCAAGTAGAATATAACCATTCTAAAACGGTGAGTCTAACCATTTCGTTATGGAAAATGCGCCATTTCGCGAGTACTAGAATCCACTGGCTAAATTTCTATATATGCTTATTCCTCGAAAAGTTTCGCACAGAAAATGGTCATTCTCGACAATTCTCCAGGTTTTTTCGTATTTTACATTATAAGGGTAGTTTCGAGATGGACTAACGGCTGGCAGTCTGGAACTTTTTAAGAAATCATTTCTTCGTCGATCGCGACGGGAACTTAGAGCAAAATCAAGAAGACCGTATAGCTATAGACATTAGATATTCAATGTCCACAACTATTTCTTATTTCTTGTTATTACTCTTTTTGGAAATATAGACGAGGATCTGCAAGGAAGGAATTATTTCTTATTAGATAGTACAAATACGTAGCATACTTGCCTATAGAGCACCTGGCTCTATAGAGTGCCTGTATACAGGGTGGTCCACTATAAACTGTATATATAAATATCTCCGTTGACTGTACAAATCTGAAACAATGTGTCAAGACACAATTTGAAGAATTTCGAAGGACGACTATGACACAAAGAAAATTTGTTTTCCAAGTTTATCTTCCTTTCGCTTGCATGTTTTTTCATTTTTCTCCTATTAATTCATTATTGAATTTAAAAATCCATCGATGCTATCTACGAATTCAATTCACTGAATGTGAGCTAAATATTAGGTCACTTGTACAATATATGTACATGGGCTAGCGGTATTTTTACATGTGAATCTATTATATTATTCTTGGTTTTTGTTTTACCTAATGTTCCAGATAATTTGATTCTACAATTAAATATTTCAGTTTAACCTGGCTTATCCTTGGGTTCGTCGTATTCAATCGTAAGGGAGAATCGAATCAATTCAAATTTAGTTAGTTGGCTTTTTTTCAATCGATATTTTGATTATTTGCAAATAGAATATTAATATCTGACATTAAATGTGAATTAATCTTAATTAACCTTCAAACCTTATTAAAAAAAGAAAACAATTTCATTAAAAAAAAAAAAACATCAACGCCCTTGACAGGCTGAAAAAAATAATGTTGAAAAAAATTGTAATTCCATCAAATTTATTCTTCAAAATCATCCGAATTACGTCTTTAACAATTTTTTCGGATTTTCGTAATCAAAGGAAATACTTGTATAATTGTTTTGTTTCTAGTGGATCACCCTGTACATATAATCATGATATATATCAGTATATCACAGGAATGGATATTACAGGCAATTCCTTTTTTGCAATTTGGTATCTTCAACGGTACCAGCAACCGTAGTAATATGGAAGGCATTCGCTTCTGCTATCCAGACTCATAATTCCCTATTAACCGTTCCCGGAAGTCTCAAAGTAGTTTAGGTTTTCCCCAGAAGGAAGAAGGAAACGGAGAGAAGGAAAGCATTAAGATAGCAAAGAATAGAAAGAGAGTAAGAAAGAACGAGGGTGCGTGAGCTCACGTGTTCCGCTATAGCGAATAAACTGGCCTCTGCCATTTTCCTTACTAGCTTACGCTATACTCATCGAGAACCACCCTTACCCTTTTTCCAGGGCTACCAACTGCGCAGGTATTTATGGTGTGCTCATGAAAACATTTCCCGTATATCACAAGGGGCGATGGCGGGTTGACGGGCTGGCGCTGGGGTTTGCGGCGAACTTGTGCAAAACTCATTCGGTCGAGTAAACCCGAGACGGGATATTAAAGAAGTCTAGGAAATGCTGTTCGGGGATCACGGTCACTGAACGAATATAGGGGATGATTCCGTATCTTTATTTCATTTTCTCTTCTTTACTTTGTATAATCTTATTTTATTCAGTGAACCAATTTTCAAGCAATTTTATCTGACTTATTTTTTTCTGGTTTCCCCTAATTTCCTCTCTTACCCCGTTTCATCAGCTTTATTTTCTTCCACTTTAGCTCTCCACTCTCTACGTTTGTTCCCTTTTTCCCCATTTTATTACCCAATATACCGTAAAAGTTTAATAACCAAAATAAATTTGTCGCTGTCTTTGATCGAGACTTTTCAAAAATATTTTGTTGATAACGAGAAACGTCGAATAAGAGTCTCAAAAGTGCAGCGATTTACGTTTTTTCCCGCAATTCTTGTTTTTGGTTACGTTGGCAAGTAAAGCTTCTGGTATAGCGATTGAAGTTATTCCCAGAGTTTCATAAAGCTTCTTACGCCTTTGGAGTATTTAGCCTGGAATGCTAAACTGACGTTACGTCAGCTGTAACGTTTACAACTTTTACCCCATTGCTGCTACTACTCCGACTGCTACTATTAATTTTGTTATCGCTGCTGCTGCTACTACTACAAGCAACGAGGGAAAGACCAGAGAGGGAGGTCTATGTAATTTTCATGGCAGCAGATATTCAGTATCAGCTGTCATCCATATTAAATATCCATTTCTCTCTGTAGAGAAAATATCGACTAATATTTCCGGACAGTGCGTGATTTACGAGGAACGTCGCGTTCGTGTATCCAATAAAGTTCTCCTTTGCTTTCTTCCATTTCTTTTTCCATGCTCCATTCTTTTTCATCATTCATTTCCTTTTTTCTTATTGTTTCTCTATACCATTTCTTTGTTTGCTTTCTTTTTAAGCCCCAGCTCATTTCACCTGCAGCAGCTCCATGGATACTTTGAGAATCCGTGACCGCGCATTGCTCGTCATTTTATCGTTTCTACCATCTGCCCGTTATCCACGTTTTATCGAAGCATTAGACGCCGAACGACGGAACGATGAAACGCAAAGAATCATCATAAATTTGAATATCTTGAATACGAGGTAGCTATTCCTTTCGATACCAAAAGAATCGTTCTGCGGGATGAGCGAGCATTGTGAAACTTTTGTGTGAGATAAAAAAAGAATAAAACTTATATATACACTGAGTGAGGGCAGCCATTATTATTCTATTGAATTGAGAGGTTGCTTTATTGTATTCGATATCAGAGATGACAGATATATTGCCGGCCCATTCAACTTGAGTCTTGCCAGTTAATCATTCGCTAATTCGATTGTTGTTTACGTCAATGAAATGGTGTTTCAATGGGAGAATATCCTTGACAGGAGTCTGTTATTTTATGTGATTCATCTACTTTATATTAACGCGAGGGTAACTTTATCGTGTCTGTAATAACGTAATTCATTAACTTTTCAGAAATTAGCAGAGCCATGCCACCGATTCTCAATGAGAAATTAGTATACATGACCTCACGCTTGGAAGAGACTGTGGTTATCCCCTGTGTGGCCTATGCGAACCCACGTCCATCAAACAGGTAAGCTAATAAGAGAAAACGAGGGAGAAAAAAGTTAAGGTAAAAATGAAAAACAATTTTGCAATCAAATTACATCAACGTACCCTAGGAGAATGAATTTTCAGGACAGCCCTTGGTACTCAGGAGTATTGATATCCTGAGGGATGTCATTAAGCATGGGAGAGGGTACTGCGAGAAGAAAGAAGGATATAAGATGAAGGTGAAAAAAGAAATTAGAAGTTGAAATCCTTAGGGAGGGCAAAGCTTCATTGCGCGCTGTATAAAGTGATGTTAATAACCTTGGCTGAGGTAGCGAACGTTCAGCTTATATAACAGCATAGAAAAAGTTGACGAGTCTTTGAATACTTTATAGGTTTAGTAAATTCAATCAATCTCGAGCGTCCTCTCAGGACAAATATGTTTGCAGATAATTTTCTTTAAGACTCCATGATAAGTGTGTCGAATTTATTATATTGTCGTTTGGAATATTCTATGACTTCTTCTTCTTCTACTCGAAGTACAGACATTAGGTGAAAATCTTGCAAAATCTTTGTGTCTTTTATATACTATATATATTTGGTATATTTAATTGTCTAGATCAGAAATGTACCAATTTAGTTCTTATAGATTGATTGTTTGCTCTTTGTGTAATAAGCTAACAGCTTTGGCTCTCTTTGACGTCGTCAGGAAATTAAAGAAACTATTACCGGGTCAGGTACTCGGATAGCGCTAGTAGAACTCAGTGGCAAAACAGTTAATTATAACGTGATTGCTACGCAATTACCGCCATCTCGGGAGGATGACTAAAAGCAATTCTACGAAGGCACTTAATATTTACCCGTCTTTCAGCAACCAGAGAAACGTACTAAAGTTCAAAGTAAAAAACGCGAGAATCCCAGAACGAAGGTGATACTAACCTTTTTAAAAATTCAGTATCCGCCTGGAGACCCACTAATTCCCGTATCAAATTTTCTTTCATAATCCTTATTTAATTTGCCACTTTACGCGGTATTCTCCATTAAGCGATATCCTGTTCCTCATCCGTCAGGGTGGTGAAAGAGGGAGACGATAGCATTATTGCTATAGAAAAAAGGGAGAAAGAGAGAAAGGGATGCAGGACAGTAATACCTTATCCCGTCTACTTTCCATTTTAAAGAAAAGGAGCTTTAAGTATTCCGCAGCGAAATACGAGAATCCTGACACCGCAGTAGAATATTACCCAGTCGGTTAGAAGGTGGAATAAATGGAATAATGGTTAAAAAACAAGGCGTTTATATCGAACGTACCAAAAACGTCTTATCCTAACTATCCATACTGCATCTAGGTAGATACATTATATGATGAATTTGCACTGGTGTAACCTAATTAATTAGTTAATTAATTAAGTGATAACCACAGACAATGTAGAAACAGTCAATGATGACTATAGTAGTGAATTTTCGTTTACCTTTCAATTAAGCTAATGAATTTTCCAAAATAACTTGTCCCAGTCTCCAGGGGATATCAATGACACCGAATTAATTTGTTGCCACATCTAAACGAGTGAGCTGATGCCTTTCAATTCCCTTACTTCCCTTCTCATGTACCCATTCAATATTCCACCTTGGTCCTTCACGTGCTCTCCTTTTCTATGCCCCTGACACTTCTTCCAATAATTTCCGGTAACTCCCAGGAATGGCTCCTTTCCTCATTTTCAAGTCGTAAGGCGTTTCCGTTCCAGCTGGCAACGCGCAGCTTTGCATGCACGCGCTTCTTTATTTATTTTATTATTTCCACGTCCTACTCTTCCGCGCTGACAGGCTGACATACGCGGGATTGAAATCGCTGGGAATACTCCAGGCAACCATTTTCAAGGATCTAAAACAAATCCGTCTACCATTTAATTATCCCGCAGTCATGGATAATCCTATGGCCTCTACCATCGGAAGCTGGAAGCTCCGTCATAAACAAGGCTCATACCGAACGAGCATACCAACCTCAAATACTTGCAGAGGTACCAACCCTCCACACTCCGACGATGTTGGTAGGGCAATCATCAAATTTCCCAAATTTCCTCGAATTGAATTCAGCACCTAGGGAAAGGCCAATTTTAAAAGATATCTATATCTATCTAACCTACCTACCCGTATGTGTGCATATGTAAAGTCACACGTAGAATGCATATATGGCTTATTTGCTGCAGTGACTATGTATCTTGCATTTATTGAGAAATTTCTGACATTTCCGTCACGTAACTTGAAGCTTGCTTATTCCTGGGATCGAATAGAAATAGACATTTTTCCAACACTATTTTTCCGCGGGAATGAGTTTACATTTCGGTTTTTATTTGCCAATATTTGTCGAAGAAATTGTCTCGTTATCTAGACTATTTATGGGCAAAATATTTCACTGTAGAAACTAGGTGGCTAAGGAATTTTGATCTTCGTCAGTGTATCGTCCGGAAATTTATTTCTAGAAAATAACAATTTTATAAGAATTTTTAGAACTTCTTGACGCCGTTTAACGGCAAGATGGCAAATCGATTTTAAATGTCAAGCCAAAGTATCTTATTTAGTAGATACACTTTTCTTGTAAATCCTTCTTTTTATTTTCACCTATAAAATTACCACAGTAGTGTGCCCAGTTGTCGTAATTTTTCAAAGTTGTCCAATTAGAAAGTATTTCCTTGGCTTAACGCGAAGCCGCAGCAATTTCTCGGTAATCTTACCTATCGGTCCTTTAAAGACGAAAATGATCAAGGGACATAGTCTATCGAAAAATTGTTCTCTATGTAACTTTATTGGATTTTATCTCATATCTTTTCTTTGTCCTGCACATCTAACGCGTATATAGTTCAAGGATGACTCAGGAGAAGTACACGAGAACTATTGTCATTCGGATGCGTGTCGTGTGCCACGTTGTAGTTTCCATATTAATGCTAATTTTAAACATGGAAACCAGGTTGGGAGTAGATATTTCCCACGCGGTACGATATTCGTAGAGTGAGAAAAAAGAAAGATAAAAAGCGAAATGGCGGACATCATGAAAATAAACAGCTTCATACTCCATCGAAACTTCTCTTGAACATTTCCTGTAGCACTGGATAGTCATGAGAATTGTAATTTAATGAAAATTTGCTGGAATTTTAAATACAATTGAACTGATACGCTAATTACGTCATTTTTGCTTTTCTCACTTATTATGCTATATAAACGGTACATTCGGATAGGTACCTGTCTATACATCGTTCTCTTTCACCTATTCAGCAAGAAGCTGCATAAGCACGAAAAAGCCCTTATGCCCCATCTACTTAGTTATTCCTTTCTTAAAAGCAAAAACCTTTTCTTTTTATCTAGACTCTGATTTTTTTCACATGTCTTTTTTTGAATTTCTTTGATACAGAACAGAGTAACATCGTAAGACCCGATTGACTTTTCTCTTTGTAGCAAATTCCGAGAAAACTCGTTGAAAAGGAAACCAAAAAAACGATTGAACAAGATTCGACGAACAGCTACGTTTAACCCAGTGTCTGTGAGGCTGAGTACGACAAATCTAAATTTATCCTTATGTTCCGTGTTAAATTTTTCCACCTAACGTACCCCGGGTTAAAATTTACACGGATTGCTTGAGAATTTGTACACGTGTCTATATAATTGTAGTATACCTATATAGGATACCGTAAAAGGAGCTGTGACACAGAATAAAGACTGATGTAGGTGAAACTATATTGCTTTATGCTTATCTGGTTTCCAAGTATCCACCTACGTCGTTACTTCTGGTTACGTTTTCCCGCCCCAGAGAATGGAAAAATAGTGGCACTCAGATGCAGCCGGTGACTGCGAGTGGCCGTTTCCAAAGTAGTCGCAAGCTTCGAGCTCTTTCCGGTGAAACCTCGAAGCTCCAAGAGAGCGCATCCACTTCCGTAACTCTTTGAAGACGAAAGGCAGGATGGCCATCGTTTCTCGACGAGTAAACAAAAGATAGTATATTGCCGATATAACGTGTATCCAGAGAGATGCTATACAAGATGCATTTTTCATCTGGGAAACTCGAGGCATATTTCCCTTTCACTGTGTTTCCCGATTCCACAAAGTGCCTTTAGGAATCGGCACGCTGGATAAGGGGTTTCCTTTTACATCCGTTCGAGTGGAAATCTCATAGTTTTCTTTTCTAGGGCGTTCATATTGTTTTTCTCTATTTTATTTCAAGAAAACTTACTCTGATATCCCTGTGATATTTAAATTTTTTATGAAATTCCTTGTAAGCCAAAAAAGCACCGTTAACCTTTGCGAAGTGATACGCGCGATAACTCATATTCTCTAATAACGGGTTGGTCATTTGTTCGTCATGACACGATGTGAATTGGTCCATGATGTTTCGGTAGTCCAGATGATGCCGGATATTCTGTTGACGAGGGTGAAATGGCAACGTGGGGCGGAAGAAGGGGGGGGGGAGGGGGTCAAAAGACTCAAAACAGGAAGAACCTAGATACTCGGAAAATGTATATATATATTTATATACATATAGTATATAGTAGTCCCTGTATGGGAAACGCAAACAAACCGGCCGCTGATTACAGAGACTGCTTCTGACAGCCCATCAAATATTCCGCATTTACGTGTACGTTGACGTCACTACGTATTCCGAGTCTCTGTGTTCCATGGCTTACGCCATTCCGGCTTCTACCTATCTACCTTTCTGCCTACCTACGACCTACTACTACCTTTACCTTTTACCAGCGTCTCGGAGGAATGTAGCTTTACTACCACAATCAGTAGGAGCTGGAACCGCTTTCAGAAGCCATCTCCGAGAGTTGACTCACTCGGTCGAGTTTAAGGGTACGCCACCGCAGCACAAGTTTCAACCCTCCCTAACATTCCCTTACCTTCCCTTATCATCCCTTACCTTCTACCAGTTCTCCTTGTAGCTGGCAGTTCTGCTTTCTGGAAAGCCCGTATATAGACGGCTGTCGGATGATGCGCCTTACTCAATTTTGCCTCTTCTTCTTCTTCTTCTTCTTCTTCTTCTTCTCTCGCACCCTCCCCAATTTTCTACCGTGAATTCGATTATTTATAGGTACACCCCTGACCTCCCTCCTGTTCCACGTTCACAAGGAAACCTGAACCTCGTACACACCCTACTGTGCTACCTTTCGCAACC
The DNA here is from genome assembly GCA_030142655.1 of Trachelus tabidus. Lineage (NCBI taxonomy): Eukaryota > Metazoa > Arthropoda > Insecta > Hymenoptera > Cephidae > Trachelus > Trachelus tabidus. Next base: position 50,569 of record JARQTI010000845.1, on the reverse strand, counting down.
GTCTCCATAAACCTCAGACTACTCGTCCATATCTATCTCTGAGAGCAGAGTAAGCAAGAGCTGAAGAACGTTTCGTGTATTTCGAAGCTACAAACATCTCCAGGATGTTATTTGCTTCAGGCACGTGGTAGCAGTATCTCTGTTTTATCCTTGGCTAACCATTTTTTCTTCTTTTCCTCGCTCCTTTTACATTACATTTATATCTCGATTTTCCTACCTCTTCTTCGCCTTTATTCGATTCTACGTCCAAACCCTAAAATGTAGTAAATTCAGTCTGGTTTTGCTCAATGTTTGTTACTGGGATGAGCTTCGAAGTTGTTGAAACGAACTCGATTTTCGAATTTCCTTCTGCTGTTACTACTACTGCTACTACTACCAGTAATACTACTATAATGCTACTACTACTACTACTAATGATGCTGCTTGTGCTACTATTACTACTATTACTAGTGGTGCCACTACTATTACCATTACCAGCTGGAACTAGAGCTTTTTCAGGCCAGACTGAAATAGGGATGATTTGTTTTCCTAGGACCCAAGTGGACCAGTTCGATGTTTGCAGTCTGTGCTTCCCAAGGAAGAATTTTCGCGCAGTTGACTCTTTTATGATCAAATTCCAAATGGCATTTTTCCCAGATATTTTTTTTGTAACCTCGTTTCTTCTTTTCTTCCTCGCAGTGTCTATTCTTTCAATTTCTTGGTCTTTGATTATAATAGTAGAGCCTAAAAGAGTGATACTGTATAATTATTATGATCTCACCTTTTTTTTATTCGTCCTGTGTTTTAGATGGTATTACAAGAGAAATCAACGTGACGAGCCTCTCGATGACACCTCGGGACACTTCTTAATGAGAGATGGCTCCCTAATCATCCAAGGGGTACAGGAAGGCGATGCTGGATCGTACATATGCACTGCCAGCAATTCCGAGGGTAATGACACCCTCGAAGTTAGACTGACTGTTTCAGCCCCACTCAGTGTTCATATTCAGCCAGCAATGCAGACCGTGGATCTTGGTAAACCAGCTTATCTAGTGAGTATAGATTTGAAAGAAGTGCCGTTAAATTGAAGCAACAAATTTTTCTTTCTCATCTCAGTTAAGCTCGTACAATTTCGAGTATAGCGCCAATAGGATTTCTTGTAAAATGTTCACTAGAGGAAGGTTGCAAGTGACGTAGGTGCATACCTATATACTTTCAAGTAACGAATTGTCGGCTTAACATCGGCTGCTCCATAAGCTCCTGCTTTTGACACTTTTGAAATAGGTAGAATTCCTACCGGATATCGAACATCGTTGCCATGCACCAACCTCTTTTAATCTTCTTTTTAACTCTTATATGTATGGTACCATTAAGTTTAATCAAACGTTATACGCTCCAGGTGTATTCTACGCTATGGTATAAGAAAGAGAAAATGTATTATTGTAAAAATTATTTCTATCTCGCAGACCTGCAGTGCCAGCGGTTTCCCTCAAGCTGCCCTCTACTGGCTCAAAGACGGTCAACCCTTAAGGACTGGGGCACGGGTACGTTCAGTCTCACGCGGACAGATCTCGGTGACATCTGTGGCTCGCGAGGATCGGGGAATGTACCAATGCTTCGTACGGAATGAGCACGAGATGGCTCAAGGAATAGCTGAGCTGCGATTGGGAGGTGAGTGAACGGAGCATAATGTAGACACTATATTTTGCGTAGAGGTAGGATATAAATTGTATTGATTCTTATGCAGATGATGGGTTTTACTAAATTTATAAATATACCCAGAGATAAAACATTATTCCACGAGTAAAATGCATTTGGGATATTTTCATTTTCTTTTTTTAATTTGTATATTCGTCGTGCTGAATAGAACGTTGTTAACGTAAGAAAGTATAGTAGATTGGTCGTTGAAAAATTATTTTGTTTAAATATGTAATTGGTTCTTCTATGCGCTTGCGCTTGTTTGAATAGAGATGAGATATGAAATTATATTTAATTGATTTATATATTTTGAACTTTCAATAAATTGTAATTTCAATCTTTGTCAAGTAATATTTTTTTATCACTAATGCATGTAGCATAACGTGCATCAAATATGATTTTTTATTATAAAAGTTGCACGTTTCCTTAAAGTGCTACTTAATTTGAATTATATCTTTTTTATTAATTAGTTAATAAAAGTCATTCGTTTGAATTCCTGCGATCACAGCATATGTTGTATTAAATAAGTTTGTTTAAAAAATATATATTTTTATTCACCGTGTGTGGGATCTTTTGCAAATGACGAAATTTAATTAAATGTAAAGCCCATTAAATTCAGATCGATCGTATCAGCCAAACTGGCACTCGTAGGACTTCGGGAAAGTCGACTAAAGTCAATGGGTATATTCCAAGGATGATAATTCCTAAGATGCAAGTCGATCTTCTTCGTTCTTGTATACATTAAAGTCTTGCAAGACTTGCGATTACGTTTGCTGGTTAGATTTCGAATACAGTGATTACAAATTTTTTCTTTTTCAAAAGTGATTTTAATTTTTTTTCACAAAGTAATTTGCTCCTGGTAGAACTTACTTAACCCTGAAACTTTATACCTTCCAGATCGTCACAGGAGCTGCATACTTGGGCGAAACTGTACCCTATGACCTATGAACCGCTCCTGTTCGCTTCCACTTGCAGTAAAAACATTTTCAAGCGCATCCATTTGTTCTTTAAATAATAATAACCAGATTATTGTACATATACGTTATTGCAATTGAATGCATTTTAAACAGTGTAAAATGTATGCGAAACCATCAGAAACCAATGAAAACTTGATGTTACCCTATATTATATAGGACTCTTCCTTACCGATTTCAATTCAATACTTTCACTAAAATATTTCCTGAGGTAATCTTATACCCCTAATACAGTTCTAGGGTTATACTTTCTTGAACGTGAGGCCTGTCATGCTTTCCCCAGGGAATTCACTCAGTATTCCGTGGACGCTGGATCGATCTTCCTAGTACGCATTCTCTGCGCATTCCACAGGATCGAAAGTTATTTCAAGCAAAGTTACCTCATCCAAAGTGATCCTGGACAGTCAGCCATTTTCCGCAGAATGAGAGAGCCACGAAGCCATAATCAAGCTGAGTTATAATGCAAGAATGTCGCAAGTTTTTACAAAGCATTTGTGACCGAGAAGTGGAGTAAATTTTCTTGTCAAAAAGTACCTCTATAAACCTATGCTGAAACTGCTGATATTCCGCCAATGGGCAGAAATTCTGGAATACTACGAGTATTTTCCGAATATGATTTACTCATTCAAAATGGAACAGCTATAGTCGCTAACGGTTTTAAATCCTATTAATATGTCTCAGTGGCTTTCTCAGTTAAAGCGAGAAAATTTCAAAGTGCAGAGGTTACTTTGCGAATGGGTATTTTGCGTGATAGCCGCTCTTGGAGTTTAAAGACCATGAAACTTTATCTCCTTAGAGATGAAAAAACAACTACTATTTTTCCAACTCCGTATTAAAAGCTTCTTTTTCATAATGAACAAGAAGAAAACCAAGAGTATGCAATCCCTTCTCCTTGGATGCTTGAAACTATTATCTCAGTATTTTCTTTTTCTGATTAATTATAAGAAATTGCCATTATCATATCACACCGATGGAATCTCGACCACTTGAAATTAATAATCCGAAAGCCTTAGATTATTCGAATAATGATTTCGATTAATTGAACGAAGAAACGTGCTCAGGATCAAAGAGGATTCTGCCCAGGACACGTGGCTAATTTCAAGATTAATTAGCATCTTGATCGCGATGCGAGTTCGTTATGGACCTGCCATTAAGATTCTCCTCGGATGCATGATTTTCGAACTACGTACCTACCACACGTCAGGTAGTTTGATTATAGTGGCGTAGATTCCTACCTGCTCAGCCACCGTCTGTATTAGGGAGAATCGCCTACAGCACGATAGGATGGTTGCTTCCCTTGATTTGCATACGCTAACGAGGTTTCTCGTGGTTGAGACGAAGCCTGACGCTTTGGCTTCTCCTTCCTTGCTTCCTATTCTAGACTATGGTCTCTCGTAACAGTGATAGTTATATCTATAGTAGGTTACTATATAATTCCACAGTAGATTTCCAGGAAGTTCATTGTAATGGATAGGGAAACCCGACAGCAGTTGGGCTGTTTGTTCTATTCCCAAATAAACCAGATAGTCTTGGATCATTTTTTAAAGTGGATTTCCAAAATAACTGTTTAATACATCTCCTATTTACTGATAAGAGACAATTATTGTTTAATACAAACAGACATTTTTCTTTGTTAAAATCATTCTTTTTATAACTGCCCAAAATCGCATCGGTCAATTTTAAGAAGAAAAGAGAATGCTCTCTTTACCATTTTTCGCGCAGTTATCACTTACGCATCCGCCCATAGGAAGGGTGATCCTTTCTGACGGTGATTGGTGCGTATCGTTGAAAGTATAGAGAGAGAAGCTGCGAGGAGGAAAAGAGAGAGGAAAGAAGAAGAGTAGAATAATAAAGGACACGAGTAGTCTACAAGGGAGGGCTTTTTTCGATTATGGCCTGGCTTGGTCGGTTTTTGCAATATTTGCCTGCCCGCTAAAAGCACTTGCAGCAACTTTGCCACAGAGGCCGATGAATATGCAAAGCGCCGCGGAATTTGCGCGTATGACGTAACCATCGGGTTTTCCTGGACGCGTTAATTGTAGACTGGCTAATAAACGGAACGCGGCTGTGCACGTTATTTGCAATATACATGTATATAGCACATTTATATACATCACTACTACACATACAACATCCGTTACGATTGACAGTTCATAGGTAAAATATTAATTGAATTTATCCTATGCCATCGACCAGTGAGTATATAGCTAGTGCAGCGTTCGACTGCAGTCGATTTCAATTAACAGGAAAACTTATCGGATAACGTGTCATAACGATATTTGCGAAATTAAACCGTACGCTGCGTGCTTTCACGCGCGTCAACGCGTCAGAAAATTTTCTCGCGTTCAAGTTTCCTGCCGTGCGATTACATTTGCAAATATATTTATAAGGTCCTCTTTACGTCGACTGGCTACGTAGAGTCTCTCTATATATTGCCAACGGTGCAAAGAAACACGAGAAAAGCCTACGAAATTTGTCCAGACTTCACTGTGCTGTTATTTGAAAATTCATCCTGACTGAAATTTCCTCATGTACCTTGTTTCCACACGGACGCCTCGCTCGGGATTTTCTTGGCTGCGGATACGAGATCTTGACAGTAGTTTCCCAACTTAAAAAAAGTTGCCAAGTCCAAAGAGTCTTTTACCATCGTTCGTATCCTCTCATGCATACGTATATATATATTTACGTGTACTGTGCGCCGAAGTTTAAGGTCCTAATCATCATTTGGCGGAAATGGAAGCGCGCGAAACTGCTCATCTGCTTCCTTCTTTTCCTTGGGCTAAATTCGTTGATAGAAGGAAGAAAAAAGAGGGTGATGAAGAAAAAATGCTTGGGGCACCATTTACCCACTCGATATAGATATTTTTATTAATCCATCAGAGCATAAAAGTTCACCGTGATAACGCGATAAGCTATGTTATTATGGAGCTATTGGACGTTGATGCACCTGACGATATTATAATGATGATATTAAGTTAAGATAATCTTTTTTACGCAGATCGATTTGAAGATGATATATTAATGGTTTTATATTATATTTCTTTTATATTAAAGAATCTGAATTTTATGAATTGCCTATCGTTACGTTACAGAAATTTCACCGCAGTTGGTCTACAGATTTATCGAACAGACTATGCAACCTGGTCCGTCGGTTTCATTGAAGTGCAGTGCCGCTGGGAATCCAACGCCACAGATATCATGGCTTCTTGACGGCTTTCCGTTGCCACAGAACGACAGACTTCTCATCGGACAATACGTCACGGTGTACGGTGACGTCATTTCTCACGTTAACATATCATCCGTTAAGCCTGAAGATGGCGGGGAATACGAGTGCATGGCCAGCAGTCGTGCTGGTGAAGCCAGACACTCGGCCAGACTCAATATTTACGGTTCGTTTCTTATGGATAAGTAATGGAAAACTGTTAATTAAATTGTTGGAAATTTCACCGCGTAAAGAGTCCTATTACTCGTGGTAGAAGAACATTGAATATTTTTAATAACATTCGAGATGTAATAAATGTCTGGAAAGTTTTACAGAATTTCATATCTATTTTTGCTTTTCTTTATTTTATCTCCGTTACAGGTATACCGTATGTGAGACCGATGGCGCCAATTTCCGCTGTAGCCGGAAAGCAACTTCGCATAAAGTGTCCCGTTGCGGGTTATCCGATAGAATCTATCGTCTGGGAGAAGGGTAGGTAAAACTTTTGGATGGACCTACTTAGAGGATGGAAGACGGAAAAACTAAAAATGACTAAAAGAGAATCATGTTGCATTGAAAAATGATTTTCCAATATAAATAGTATAAACAGGAAGTGAGCCTATATGAATTATACATATTAATATAAATTCACTTTTGTGATTTGCCTGAGTTTACTTAGTTACGTATAATTCACGTAGGGACACACGAAAACACAATGTATTAAAATAAGTTTTTTAAGTTTTTTTTTACTGTATATTTACAGATTCATATATGCTCTTTAAATTTGATTGTATGTCACTTATGGCAGTGCCATGTTAAAAAATTCTTTTTGCTCCCTTAAAAGAAAAAATTTCCTTGATATTTACATGGTTAAGCATTTCATCCAGATCTGTAAATATATAGCTAACAATCACCAAAATCCTTGAACGGGGAATGCTGATAGCACAAGTAGAATGCATAATCACTTCCATATACGTAAATTCACTAAGGATCTAGATATATTACTACGTGCCCCTGTTGAACCGATGGGTTGACCCTTCAGTGGGTCATAAGAACATCTGAAGGATATCTGGATACAGTTTCAACGTCCATTATAGTTGAAAGGTTTGAAGTACCTAAAATATTCGACACAGTTCATTTTATCCCAGTTTTCCTTTCCAGTAGTATAAAAACGTGTATAATATTTATTAAGTGTAAAAAAATCTCAAAGAACGAATATGGCAAACCATAATATTGCACGATGTATCACAAACCCATTTCTGCATCGCGTTCAAAGTCACTCTAATTGTCAGTATCTTCATACTCTAATGGATATGATTGATATATGAGAAGCTTAATGCTTGTACATGCTTTCCAGTAATTCGATTTTACATCAAAACTTAACCCCGTTTTCATAACATCAATGCGGAGGCAAAGGCATGCAATCTGAAATCTAAACGTGACACACCCAAAGCGATCGTGTTAATTTAACAATGATTCCTGGTCCATCCTGTAAGGCGAATAAGTCAGATAAGACAAAATTCCATTTTGGTTACAACACAGTTGCCTTAGTAATCTTAATATATATTTTTTCCTGCTGTTTTTGTATTTTTTTCCATTTTTTTATTTTCTCTCCCTCTGTGATATATGTCTGACAATCTTGGCTGGGTAGTTGTTCGTTGGACAGCTTTTGTGGTCATGTGTTAGTGGGGTAGGGTGGCATCGCGACGCTAAATAATTCTGTGCTTCTCTCTGAGAAGATAGCTAAAGGAGAAAGAGATAGAGAAACAGGGGAGGATTTACAGATTCAAGAGACAGCTAGAAAATGCGGCAAGAGTGAAGTAGACGAGAGTTGTAAATAAAAAAAAAGTAAAGGAGAAAAACTGGTGACTTCCTATAAGTACTATACGCTCGCGACGAGCCTATTAATTAAATGCGAATTATACCTCGGGACTAATTAAATCTGCTTGCTGTTTCCCTTTGCTTCGGGATTTGCTGAATAATTATTTCCTACTGCATTATCGTGGCTGTCTACCCCCTTTGCCCGCCCCTCGCTACCTGGTTCCTTTATACTTTTATCTCCTGCGCATTACCTGTTCTTTCGTTTTTACCGCTTATTCTCTACGTTTTCTCTCCATCTATGCTATTGATGCACTCTCGGATACAGATGTATAATAGCATTCGAAGCACATTGCACTTTATCAGTATCCAAAAAGTGTATAGCGTTTCGATTTTAATGAAGCTCGAGTAACCATTGGAATATTTGATTCATAATTTGTGTAACTTTTTTTTTACACAATTTTCGTTCACCGTATCCCTATAGAGTATACGCAATTAGTAAATCGCAATTGAACCGTGTATTCCCTAAAAATCATAATGTTATTTCCCAGGGAATGAATTCTGGTTAAATTTTTTCTACATTAACACGTTAAACATCGTGTGATTTATATTTAACTTCTGCTGTATTTCGTCAAGATATTGCGTGAATTAAATATAACTGCAATCATGGCTTGCATTATATGTTCTGTGAAAATATGTGGCTTGAAGGATCACTTTTTTTTTTCTAATTTGGTAGCCAATGTGTTAAAACACAAAGTATGGAGTGTGAAATTGGTAGATAAATTATCTATTATATGCCGACCTCCTATTGTGTTGTACCCATGCAGTTAGATATGAGCTCATAAGCTCACGTGTATTCACATATATAGAGGATAAATTGGCGATGGCAGTGTCCTCGCTGATGAGATTCCTGCGGTTTCTATCCCTCTGGGCCAAATTCGATAAATTCCAGATCACAATCTGCTTTAGAAATTCTATCTTGAACGGAGGCACCGACATACTATTACACAAAGAAAGTGATCAGTAACAGTTGTACGTAGGTCTGAATTTTTTGCAGATAGTTTGGAAATTTTCTTCATGAATTGCTATACTGAACCAAACGGGAAGCAATATGGCATGGTACAGATTATATACGAATATACTAGCAAGGGGTGCAGCTATACCTTCAGTATTGTGTGCCGTTGTACTTCGCTGCATATTTTGCCTTTAATGCACTTTGGATTCATTCCAAGGGTTCATCCGTAAACTCCCATTATTTCTGCAGTTATGTGTCGTGTGTCGTGCATTGCCCGAGGGTATTAAGTTAAAGCTTTGGATTTTTACAGGATTTTATTTTTCTTTTTAGATGGTGTCAGACTACCAACGAACATGCGACAAAGGGTGGCAAATGGTACTCTTTATATAGACACTGTGCAAAAAAGTGCAGATCAGGGTACTTATACTTGCACCGCAAAAAACAAACACAACTTTACGTCACATCGGGCTGTAGATGTGCGAGTTCTTGGTAAGTGATGCATTTCTCGTAAATATTTTAAACGATCGAAATTTGAATTTTTTTTTTTTCTTATATTCGAGAATAATAATGACCGTCGAAAGATTGTAAATATACGTCGATTACAGCGGAAGTATAATTGTGCACTTTTTACTTGAAAAGTGGATTCGGTGTGTGATAATTACGAGAACTGAGTATTCGTTTCCTCCGTTAATCTTGACTATTTGATATTTAAATATTTATGTTATTTAATAATTACGATCTTTCGAATTCCAAAAATAAGGTGGATATTATATTTTTCCATTATTACAGGAAATAGTGCAGGTTTACTTTTAATAAATGGTCCCACCCTATCAAAATGTGTTAGAAAAGAGAGTTCGTATATCGTCCTCTTTTGTATCTAACATATGCTTCACCATTATCAAACATACAATCTTGATTAATCCTTTATAATTATTCACGAACTCTCATTTGGCGTGTCCCTTAAAATTCTTTAGATAATCCTAGATATGTCAAAATGAATTGACATAGAACATGTTCCAATATGGTTTATAAAAGCCAGTCAATTAAATCCCACTAAATCAATCTTGCGACAGTGTTTTCATTCGCTCATAAAAAGAAGGTGCAATGCGTGTATTATTTTAATACAAAGTCAGGATTTATTACAATACGTTAGTATATCGCGTTCAATATATTTTATAGTCAATACAGTTAGGTTAGGTCATTAATATACCAGCAACACTGGATTCTGCAAATATCTTAATTTTATACACGTCATACAATGGTCTGCTGGAATAATAAGTGCATAATTCACGGCATATCTGAAAATTATAATCAACAGTAGGAAAGTAGGGACTAGAATTTTGTGATGAAATTTTCACTTTAAGGATTACAAATCGTGTATCCAAGAATTCCAGCATTCTCCAAAGTGTCAGGAACACGTGAACGTAGGCACACTCGATATACACTGCTTTAATATTCAATATTTGTGAAACGAACGGATAACCTACACAAGTCGGTAAAATAGTTTCCGAATACTCACACCGTTGACTGAATATAAATAGACTAGACATACCCGTGTAATTCTGTGCTACGCGATTCTCATATATACAATGTATATTTATATATAGCATTTCAATTGGTAAAGCCCGTTTATAGGGGTCCGTAACACCCAGACTTCCGTGACATCATATCCCGTAAGATGTCAAGTTTATTTATCTCTTCAGACAACTGACACAAAAGCAACCAATGCAATTTTGTTGTTTTACGTAACTGAACATAATTTAAGTATCTAGAATATTTCTGGTAGTACTTGTTAGCCATGAACAGGCGAACACGTGAGTAAAGTTCAAGTTTATATTGATATTTCATCATATTCTAATTGGAAGTAATGAATTACATTTAAAAAAAGATTCAAAAGGTGTTATTGAAAAAATTTATTATTTTTAGACGAGTCTATCAATCCTATCTTTTAAATAAATTGCACTTTATTGCATTCGTTGCATTCAATACGGGAGATAACACTTTTATTTATTTACACTTTAGTTGGTCAAAATATGAACGGCACCTAAGAAATCTTTTTTTCATTCTGCGACATGCAATAGGTGAAGAAGAATAATTCTCCTACTAAAATATTTGAAACGGTTTTATGAAGGTTTTTTTTTCATTTCACACAGTTGCAATCCTTATCTGTCTATATGACATTCGGAAATAACCTACGCACAGTGCACCGCAATTCACTGCACTTGCTGAAGCACTTGCCCTGCACGCCCGCCCACTGCTCTGTACATATAAATGTATATACTATGTACTATACGAACCTATATATAATTTATATTTTTATACCACTGTCGATCCTCTTGTCATATCATATAAAAATTTCTGCTAATCCTATGGGCAAAATGAAATTCTCATGCGAAATTTTTTTGAAAAGTAATTACAAGAAACAACGAAAGTCAGTTGTATTTTTAATATCGTAATTTCAGAATGGATTTCGGTTTGGTAATACATGCATCCTAATTTGATAGAGCTGGATCCGTACGATGTGGATATGTTCCATTTGAAATTTCTGTTTTAACAATGCTGCATCAACAGGAATTCTGTTTTGGTTGGTAATATTAATTTTCAAATGCATTGCATACGGGATTGTTCTTTAACTGAGAAATTTTTATGACACTAAAGAATTTATAACGACTTCGTAAATTTGATATAATCACGTAATTTCGTTTTATTGGGAATTCCAGTAGACGAAAACTTATTCTACATTTTGATAAAATCTCATGGGAATTTATTTTACCGACTTTTGGTCGATCTTTTTCTTATCCATATGTTTTTCCATTCCGACGTTGTGGGTGCATATTGAAGCTCTGAATGAATTTCCCGCAAAGTTTTGTCCTGCCACGAACGCTACGTACGCCCATAAAGGACTGACTCATCCGCCATCCCACTACGGATTTCCCATTATTCGTGGGAAGCAACAAGTGACGTGGTTTCCGTTTGGGAATTTCCTGTTTTTCCTCATTTGCATTTAAACTAACCGTTACGTGTAGTGCGCAGCTTAATGATATTATATTCTGTTATCGTGAAAATGATTGATGAGGTCCTTCTTTACGTTATCTCATGATTGGTATAAGCTGACAAGAATTAAAAACTGACAAGACTGAGTCATTCGATAAATCAACACGAGTTCTTGTATATTCTACCTAAAGAAATGGATGAATCGGAAATGGGCGTTTGTAGCATCTATTTCCCACCATAGCTCCAGAACTGTCATTTCCGTTTTCCGGTATAACGATCCATTCCAAAATCCATATATCTTAAACAATCCAGCATATCTGCACCAGTGCTACGTGTACAAAGAAGACTGCTTTTGATGGAATGCCACTTTGTTCTGTATTGTTCTTTCAGTGCCACCTAAAATCACGCCTTTCAGTTTTGCTCGCGATTTAAACGTAGGGGACCGTACTAGCATACAGTGCGTTGTCGTGACGGGCGACCTGCCGCTCACATTCACGTGGTTGAAAGATAACGTGCCGATAGAAGCGTCGTCGTCGGATGAAGTCGTGGCGTCGGCGTCGGGCACGATCGTGGCCGTGTCAAAGACGGACGATCGGCGCCAGATTGCACCGCGCGGTGGCGGTGCCGGGGCTGGCGCTGGTGTCGGCGGTGGCGGTGGTACTACCGGTACTAAAGGAAGGTTAGAAAAGACGCCGCGAAAGAGCATCACCGTGCGCCAATATGACGCTTTTAATAGCGCCCTGAGCATTGGCAAAATCGCCCCCGCGCACAACGGCACGTATACCTGTCGAGTGGCCAATGGCGCCGCCAGCGTCGCTCATTCTGCACTCCTCCACGTCAACGGTAACGAACCGTTGGTGTCTCTTCGAAGCACCAACCCATAACCTCTGCTAATTTTTTTTCTATTCTTCTAACTCTACTCTATTTTATTATTCTATTCCATTATCTCTGTCACCGTATCTACTTTTTTCTTGGATTGCCTTTTCTGTGACATTTCTCGTTATAATCACCCGTAACGTTCGATACATGCTGTTTCCGTTAATATTATTTCACTATTACGTATTACATTCTGTTTATTAACGTGGTTCAGATATTCTGTTATTTTTACGTTATTATACTGCACGCAAGTCATTTTTATTTTTCTTCCTTTCTTTGGGGTAATTTGTCTATTCGTGTGCTTTCATTTCCTATCCGACTGTTGGATACGTATCCTCTTATTATTTCTTTTCTTTTTTTTTCCTCCGTTCACATTTCTATGCGAGCTAGATTTTTTTGTTTGTTTCTAAATTTCTTTTTGTTACCTTCACGTTATTTGTCTCTTTACCCATATGTGATGATATCCTTGCACGCTGTTTCTATTTATTGCACGCTAATTGCACGCTTCGGAGATACAGGAGTCTCGTATATACAGGGTCGTCTCATTTTAATTTACCAGCTACACTTTGATAGCTGTAATGTGATCACCTTGGCTGAAGCACAATGTGCTAATGGTGTACTGTCCATGGATGCGTTTTAAATTTTTGAATTTTCTGTACTTGTCACGAGCGCGAAAGAGACGGTCTTATGGGTATTTATATGTTTATGGAAAAGATACCTATATATCTCGAATTGCACAGTTTATGATAGGGTTGAAAAATGAGTTGTGTTACAGGGATAGGTTATGTTTGAATCTCCATTCCTTTTACACTATCCGAAGTATTCGGTAATTTTTTTCAGGTCTTTCACATGAAAATCGAAGTTTTTATTATACATATTCAACAGATATTTTTATTATCTGTATTCTTATCAATGATGTAGTAGAATGTTGCAGAAAAACATGATTCTAAGCAATTTTTTTTTTTCGACTTTATTGAAATATCGTTGAAATTCGATAATGTTCCACTCAGCATATATTTTTAATTGCCACAAGATCTCTAGTGGTACCTACTGTTAAATTTCAAATCACAAAAATCATAGATAGTAAGATTTTGAGAGAGACTTTATTCAAACACAGCTGATGACATTTTGGGAAATTAACAATAATATTCATATTATTTTTGCAATAATTAATTAAAAATTGACGGAATGGTCTGCTTCAAGAATTAAAACGTTGAATTTGACGCATATGAAAACTTTCGAAGCCTAAAATTCAGATAGTTGAACTTGACACACATGAACATTTTCGATTCAGCTTTCTTCTTCAGTCTTATATTTGCTGAATTAACACTAAGGAGAAACTTTTAGAATCGATAGATATAACGTTCTCTGATATACTGTTTCTCGAAAATTATAGAATACAACGCAATTCCAGTACGTGAGCAATATTTCGCTAGTTTCTTACAAAAAGTTTATTTTAACGAGTTAAGGTGGTTCGACCATTAGAACAGGGTAAAGAAAAAAAGCCGAATTTGAAACATGTTACCAAGAATTCCCTAATTAATTGAAAATTTTTATTTTACTCAATAATTGCTCAATAACCTGCTCAAAAAGTTCAGCCAATAATTGTAAAATTTAAAGTTTAAAAAACTGAAAGTATTATTTTTTGAGTATTCTAGGTTGTATAAAGTTATTTTATAAAAACGAAATTGACATCTAATAACTCAATAAAATTTAATAAAAACTTTTGCCACCTATCGTGATTCCCCTAATCCTCTCAATCAGATGTTCCCGACGTGATCATGACTCCCCTACGTGAGGTCAGGCTTATAAGTCGCACTGAAACAAAAGTGATAATGTCAACTCAAATCAAATCTTTAACTTTGAAGACTTTTTAACAGTACAGTTAATACAAAATGTATTAGGAACTTATATCATGGGACTACTAAATAAAAAAGTGTTTAAAATATGTGCATGTAAAATATTTTTACTTTACAAAAATGTGAAACTTATATTCAATTTCATACGATATATGCCGAACCACCTTAATGTATCATTTTGCACTCTAAAACTGATTAAGGGCTCGAGAGTCATTTGCATTCAAAGTTTCATGAATAGCGAATGTGCAATTGGTTGTTGCCAATTTCATGTTAAGCCAAAGTGATCTCGTGCGAGCTGTGAGTGTACCTGGTATGTTTGAATGAGATAACACTGATATATAATATATCATACAGATGATATAATTCTCTATACTCGTAAACAGTTTTCGTATATATATCACTTGATAAATATTTTCCGAAAACTCGTTATTCAGTGAATTATTTTTAGTGTACCGTACCTCGCAAAACACGTATTGTTATAGTAGGCAGCACAGGGCCGTTAGGCGATACGAGAAGTTTTGTTGTTATATAACAAGACTCTGCTTAAATATAATGAAAAACGTTAAATCAAACTATAAGAGAATTTTTCATATTATGGGAAAAGTTCTTTATCAGAATTATTCGTAGATATTCATCAATAGAGTATCGCCTAGGACGTCCTTGTCATTCGTACTGATTGAGAAAATTCGCATTTATTGCCAGTGCATCGTACACCATTGATATACTATATTCGGAACACGTAATTTATATTCGAGTTGAGTAATTCGTTAGTGTTTTTAGAAATTTTATCTATACACATGTCACCTCAAATATTCATAATCGTTCGTCATCGTACAAGCGTTTGGCGCTATTATCTAACAAGTGGCTTCTGTGAAAATTGTCATAAACATTGAAATTCTCATTTTTGCAATTTTTCGTTATCTCGTTAAATTTGAATACTGATCGTCGTCGAGGATTCAAATGGTTTATGGTACTTATTCAGTCCCGTTAGAAAATGGCTGTTTCCACGCAGTAGGTCTTTTCATTACGAATGGTCATTTATTATGCTCATTTACTGTGTTGTAATTGTATTTCGTTTAGGTCGTTCTTTCAAATTTAAATATATACCTGTATCAATTCGTATACGCACGTTTGGATACATATTGGTACATGCGCTCGGTAGAAAGAACTTTGTCAGACTATCATCAATTGGAGATTGACATTTTGTGTGATATATTCTAAATGTTGACATTCGTATAAGACGACATACTAAATGTCAAACGAGTGTCTGTATTGAATCATCAAAAAGTCTATAAGAGCCCTTTTCAAAAAAAAAAAAAAAAAAACAATAATTTTCCCCTGCAAAAAATTTTACTAATCTGTTCGTACGTCAAAAAATCCAAACCGATGAGTATGAGGTGGAGAACGGACGTTTCAAAAAAAAAGTAGGAGATTCAAAAAAATATTTAAAAAGAAGTATGTTTCCTTAAAATTCCCATTTTCCCAATGATAATACCCACTCCACTAAATGTAAACAAAACCAAAAGAAACAGGTCAAAGTAAATAATAGAGAGTGAAAAAATGAGAAATAAAAAAAGAAAAAGATGTAAGGAGGAGGGAAAGACTCTCGCGTGTCGGTACAATTGGAAAATGGTCGTTATAGTTCCGCCGCGGATCTCGCCGTTTTATTTCGAGGACGGTGTTACTGAGGGCATGAGGACACAGCTAATGTGTACTACCAGCGAGGGGGACGAACCGTTCAACATCACTTGGCTGATGGACAGCAAACCGATTCAGGTCAGAGAGAGTTCCGACGGGTCGACGGAGACGGTGGCCGGAACCAGCAACAACATACAGATAAGCAACTATACGCCGTTTTCCAGCATCCTGATGATTAGTAACGTGACAGCGAGGCATAGTGGAAACTACACGTGTCTGATCAGTAACGTCGCTGGTGTTGCCGAACACTCTACGAGTCTCTCCGTAGCTGGTGTGTGTCAGAGAAAATGAGAAATTCTTCTACGCACTGAAAAAACCAACCCTTACTAAACCTAACCCATTGTGTCTTGGACATTTATTTTTATTAGTTTTCTCTATCACCCTTATGCCCGATAATGAGCTTCCTTCGTTCCTCCCTTTTTCTGCTTTCTTTTTACCTTATACCTTTTTCCTCGTACCAAACGATCACGTGTGTAAATAACGATATTTCACTTTCATAGGTACTTTGGGAAGTTTTGTAAGTAACCTCTCTACATCACTTCGTTTTACGTCGGAGAGGATTGGATTGGTGTCGGATTTTGTATTCGGATGTCTAGTATGCGTTTGCTACAGAGTACTCTCTTTCTCTCTCTCTCTCTTTCTCTTTCTCGTTTTCGTTCCCTTAGTTTATTTTATAGAAACGGTTTCATGCCTGCCGGATATAAAGAAGAAAATAACGTTGGAGATTGATGATGGTTTTTCGCTGAGAGAACGAAGAGGATCGTTTATGGTGCGAGACGCTACGAAGATTTTTTATTTATGGGATACGCCCAACTAATGTGAAATTTTCTATAGATTCTTTTTCTACAAATTGAGAGATGGTAATTTAATTTTTGAGTATGGAGGAACACGCGAGAGAGAGAAGGAGAGAGTGAGGGGAGAATTAAAAAATCTTTAATTACGATCTTTATGATTAAAGCTCAAATAAAAAATGGCATAGTATAACGAGCAAAGTGCATTAAGGAAAAGCCGCTCTTTCAAACGCTCTTGACGTGCTTTATGGCTTTGAAGCGTTAAAGACTTTCTCTGGCCTTTCTTTCTCTCTTGCACTCTCCTTTTATCTCGTATTTGCCATTTCCATATCTATTCTGTCCTCTGCCACGAGGGTCGTGCAAATACGCTTACATGGCAATGCGGCTATTTAAAGTTATCAGTGCCCATGTACAGTTATTAAATAGTAACTGCTTTCATATGCGATGTCAATTTAAATTTATCATCCAATCCTCTCAGGTGCTATCAGCCATCCTTGGGATGATCGATCAGCAATCGACTGATTGTGATATTATATTATAATATGAAGTATTTAAGCAGAATAGATTTATAAGGGAGACCTTTCGATATTGTCGGATAAAATAACGAAGCGTCTGAATAATCTTCCCACTCCCGACCCATGACCCCCCTAGTTTAAAAAAAAAAAAGAAAAAAGAAAAGAAAGTTAAACATTAATGAAACCGAGAAAAAAGATGGAATTGAAAATTCACATAAATTTGCCAAGACACGTGCCGCTAGCGTTTATTTTTTCCAACGAGAAATAAAGGATTAAATATTGAATGATAGAAAAAAAAATAAACCGACTGTGATGCATTCACGAATATCACAAATAATCTTGTGTCAAAGTCCATTATTATCGTGTCATTGCGTATTTCTTTTAGTGCATGCAAATACTTGGTGAACGAGAAACCGGTCAGTTAAAAATTTTTCAAAAAATTCTTATCGAAAATTTAATTGTTGAATTAAATTGGAAAAATTAAAAAATATATTCGTAAGCGATGTGACAATTTTTATTAACATGGACGTGTCGATCGGTTTCGACTTCGCTAAATTTTTATAACGTAAAATTATTTTCATTGGTAAATAACTTTTTTTCTCAAATCTTTGATTACATCCGCATTGCAATTCATTGTCGTTTTACATTCCATTGTCGTAGACAGTAACAAAGCAGTGCGGGAAATTGTTATAAATTTGTAATTTTTTTTCTTTAAGACAATCATCTTACGCCACTCATATCAGATTCCTTTATTATGTGCTCTTGTAACTGCAACAGGTATCATAATTAATTGGACTGGTGTGAAAGCATGACGTCGCTAGAGACTTACATTTCATAATTCGTGCAAAGATAAGACACGGACTGACGGGAGAATTTTAGAAAATATTTCCTTCTACACTTTTATCACATCATTAATCCATACGAATAAAGAGAAGATCTTGCGTTACAAATAACATTTGAGCTGTCAGCTGACATAAAAAGTTTTTCAAATTTTTCTAAGAATCAAATCCAATTTTTTTTAATACAAACTGCAATTTCTTTTACAACTTGTCCCGCAAGCATATCCACGTAAATATTTCTCGAATTCACCAGACTCAGGGTGAGTTTACAGAAATGCAAAATGCGTCAGAATTTCTGGCGATAGTTTTCATTCAGAATTGCAAAAGCTCCGTCAGTCCGGGGTAAATTGCGAGTAGTATTTCATTTCGTAAACTTGTTATCACTGTTTACCTTTACTCGTAGGTACGTACGTAGGTATATATCTATATATACAGACATATATATACATATATACCTATGAATATGTATATGGTTACATGTAGAAGTTATAGAGACGCGTAGAAGATGGATAGAGAATATATATACATATTCATATAGTATAGGTATATATTTTGGTATATACGATACATGGAGTTCCCTTGGAATTGCATGCACTTTATAATACTAGGATATTACATACCTATATGCGCACGTGATGTCAAATGGGACGGAGAGTAGTTAAGATACATTAATCAACGTGTTTAGTGTAATACATCTATAGAGTTATTCAAAACAAACGCACTACCTAAAGTTAGCCTGTCCATTTGATTTCTATGCCATCTTCCACCATTCGTCTACCATCTTTGGGTGGTACGTTTCTCGTAAATAACTCTATATACGTATAGTGCAACGGGGAGGCAACAACCCGTCACGTACAGGTCGTTCCAATTTCCTGTGGTGGTCGGTGGTTACAGTTTTGTACGTCGCAATTCTCATCTTACGACATGGCTGCGCCACTGCTTGCTCTTGCTAGCACACGCGGTATTAAACGTCCTTTGAGAGACAACGTTACGAGTTTCGTTCCTGTTAAAAGGCTATCCATAAAGAAGAGCCAGCCATTACTCTCAAGTAGTCCATGGCCTGTTTGTTTAAGGACTAATAAAGAAGACTGATTATGGCTGAAGGAAAATTGCAGTATTTTTTATTTGCTCTTCAGTAAAAGATACGATTATTCGGTACCATAAATATTATAGTGTGTTAAAAATTAGTTTTAATAATCAGTGCCACTAAAAATTGGAACGTCTCTGGAATTGTGCTTATTCGTGTAAATAGTCGCTGTATCGACGTTATTTCTTTCTCTGGAAATTCGAGACAAACTTATCTGGATACAATTTTCGGAAAATCTTATTTTAAATATTCTTCAGTCGATACAGTGATGCGCTCTAACTCTATTGTACTATTCTGTAATGGATCTCGTAGTGAACATGTGGAATAAGATAGGTTGCTTGTACTTTGATAATTTTTCGAAATTGCATACGTATGTCACGGCGAAAATTAATTTGCTAGGATATTTGATACTTGATGTTTTTAAGGTCAGAAGTTATCTAACGTTTAAACGGGATCCATGATAGACCGAATGATGGATATTAGATATGTCGACGAGATAAAGTGAGACAGAAGAGAATTTTAAACAAATTGGTTTCTATTTTTAGTTCCACCTAGATGGACGGTGGAACCTATCGACCAGACCGCCATTGTAGGTCACGGCGTCTCCATCGCTTGTCAGGCAGAAGGATTTCCGATTCCAACTATAAGTTGGAAGCAATCCATTGGTAAGTTTCCTCGAGAACGAAGAAAACGGTGTGTGCTCTCGAGACGAATGTGAAAGCTGGGAAACGGAATAAGAGAAACAAGAATGCCAGCTTTCACGCGTTGACGGCGAAAACTATTTTCCTCCTTTTTAATGTACATATTTGGCTATGAACATTTTTTTGAATCGCCGTATGAGTGTTGGAAAGATTAATGGTTCTTCAGTGGCTACCCGTGTAGTTTTGCCAGACTTGTCTTGTGTAATACGTATAGTTATAATGCAACATGGTACAGGAGATTTCGATCATTCTTCATCCGTCTTGGTGTGACGTAGCTTTCATTAAGTTATGCTGGAGCAGAACTCGCCCTATCCATCACGAATTTTCGCTGATCAGACGCTCGCAGCAGTTTCATTGAAACTCGGTGTAATATACCTAGTGAGCTAGTAGTTACCTCTACTACCTACTTACTTTTTGACGTCGGATGAAAGGCAGGCAGGCGTCGAACAAGAGTATCAATTATTCGGTACTAAATTTAAATAAGTCAAGTACTCACGTGGAATTACGTTAAGATTCAAATTTTCTGTATTACATTGCACATGTTGCAAATTTTTTACGTGAATCGTCTAACCATTTTTTGTACACAATAATATTCGTAGTTTTTACGATAAAAACATGTTTGAGTCGCTCGTTAAAAGTTTTTGCCTTCTGTTTTCGCCCATTGCGCCAATCTTATTAATTGCTTCGTTATTAACGAGGGACTGGAAAAATTGTTTATGCTTCTTTGTAGGTATTACGCGGGGATGAAACAAATAAAACTTTAATATAGAGAATAAGAATGAGTTCCGAGCCCTTCGTTCATATTTATTTCAATTGAACGTCAAGGCAGAGAAATGTGCTTTGAAATGCTTTTGTCACATTAATGTCATTTCACGTTATACATAAATTTATACGCATACAAGCGTCAGGGCACATTTCTCACGTTTCGCCAAAGGTATTCACAGCGTGAGCCTTTAATAATTTCAGCAGTCGCGTTCAACCTGCAATTTTTAAAATTGAATCGTATCGCTCAGGAATTAAAAGATAAAAAGACAAAGAATAAAATACTTTCGTGCTCCTTACTAGGCGTCAAGACCGTTAGACAGTGCAAAGGGAAAATGTATAGCAAAATGCCACAAAACTTTGTTTAATACTGAATCGGATTATTCGACTGCTTAAATTCCTTTGACGTTCCATTGGTATGTTCAAGGTGAGACTCCTGGTGACTACAGGGAACTCGGTTACGGGGGCACAGAAGGTGCTGGAATAGCTGGAAATGGCTCTTTGGTGATCCCACGGGTGTCTCGGGAACATGGCGGCTTCTATCTTTGCCAAGCAAGCAATGGCATTGGTCCCGGCCTCAGCAAACTCATTCGGCTAACAGTCCATGGTAAAATATTCAGCCACTTTCCCATTTACCCCCAGGGCGAAAGATATATGCCATAAATGATCGTGCACTAGGTGAAATACGCATTGTGTTTACATATAGCCAACACAGTTTCCTGACGTTACAAAAAGTCGAGTATTAAGTGCTATGCGAACGTGTACCTACCACTATTATAACCCATAGAACCATCTATCATAATATGGAACACATGGTAGCCTGGTATTTTTAAATTTTAAAGACCAGTTGGAAATATTTGTAAGCTGTTGCTTAGAAAGCACTGGCGTAACTCTGGAATATAAAAAAGACTCCATGGATGTCATAAGGGAAAGGGGTTGTAGAAATATCTCGTAAAAATGTTAAGGTTACATAGATGTACGACTTGTAATTGAATATACATCTAATATTTTTATTTTTCTTCACAGCTGGACCAACCGTAAGAGTGAGGACAAGACAAGAATCTGTGAGAAGGGGTGAAAGTGTAATTTTACGCTGCGAAGCCGAGGGTGATGCACCCCTTGATCTCAGTTGGCGAGCCCGTGGCAGCAGAATTGACCCCACTTATGACGTTAGGTTGGTATCCAATCCACTCACGTTCCCACTGTGACAGATACCTTCATATATTATTATATTATGTGCTCTATCTATATCTATGCCCATATACTCGTATGGTGTATAATATACATATATATGTGTATAATATATTACACCCTGAGACGCCTATTGATACAGTCAGGATCTACTCGGCAAACCATAAATCACGCTGCTCCTTTACTATACTATGAAACTTAATGGGAGGGTATTATCATTTTATTTTTTTTTATCAATCCCAACACATATTCGATCAGATTCTTATGGTGGATTATATCATTATCTCCTCAGGAATGCTTATATTGGCGGATATTCAATTTAATCTATTGGTATATACTTGATAGGTATTACGTTATTAATATCCTATTTGTTATATTATTTTTAGTAGTTTGGCAATATCATTTATGTATTAAATACTGTAATATATTTATGCTAGACAATCCGCCACATTGTACCTTGGCGAAGACAGGAATGGTGGTGTTTAATTTTTGGAACTATAAGGAAATATATAATTTTTTATAAATTAGTGTGGAAATCTAGTCCCTTGCAGTAAAATCATGTAACTATGCTATGCTATTAAGCTTTGCAGGATTACGTATTATGGGGTATTGGCTACTGGATACGATATTACGTACGCAATGTTGTGCACATCCTTTATATCCTTTATGATTTGAACAGTGCTAATAATGAAAGCGATTTTTTTAAATGAAACGCACAGTACACAATAGTAAAAGAGACGAACGAGAAAAGGGAATTTATATTCATTTGAAGGAATCGTCGACAAGGAAACTGCAATTTTCTATAAAAATCGTAGCACTTCCTATATGGAGATTTTATGGGGTTCATTTTTGATTCCAGTGTATGTATTATTCTTCATGAATTCTACCTATCGTTATATCTCAAGGTACTGAACCACGACCAGCAGATATATGTATACATATCAACAATAGGAATACATAAAATCGTTCAGAAGAAAGTAGACAGTAGTATTTCCATAGAATGATATAAACGGTATCAGCTAAGGTATTGAAAAGGTTTACGTAAAAAAAATTTTTAATATCATTTGCCACACTTATTTTTCTTCTTGGTCGTCAGAATTCTACTCTGCGCTGTCAAAAGATTCCTGGTACTATTAATATCTTAGTCCTAAAGGCAATTTACGTTTAGGGGTGCACAGTGGATGTAAGAAGAGCCAGCCACGCGGGTACCGGATAGAGAGAGTATCAAGATAGTCCTTAAACGCATTTGTCGAGAAAACGGTAACTGCGTTATCTCAAATAACTTTAGCGTCCACGTAAAACTACGCAGAGAGTCACGATCTTCGTCTTAGCGATATGTCAAGAACGAAGCTTTTACGCCTACGCGATAGTCCCTTTATTTTAGCAAACTTTGGAAAGTACTTTACTTCATTTCCTATCCGGTTAAAGGACTCAGTTCCCGGCTACCTTTGTGTAATCCCTTTAGACTTGAAACGAAAAAAAAAGGTATTATCGCGGAGCTTTTATCGAATCTTACACTGGTCGTTTGCTGAAAAATATATTTATCCCTGAAGACCAGAAATAAATGGATGATTTTATATTACTGAGTTCTCTTCTTTTTTTTTATAACCCTTGAAAATTCTCAATATTAAAGTATATTTCTGAATAGGAATCATGTAAGAAAACATGCTCTTCATTGTGGAAGATTTTAGGTTCCCATAAAATAGAAGTTGTTTCATTTTATCTAACGGATGTTTCGCCATCACTTATATGGTCAAGTTTATTTCAGGTCGAATGCCTCTGGCATTTTCTTCTGAATGAACGAGGGGAGTAAAAAGGAAAAATAATAAAAATATATCCCATCACGCAATAGGATGTGCCTTCAATCGTAAAATAAGGCATGCCAATGTTACGTCTTCTTGTGGTGGTGGATACCGTTCTTCTGGTTATTACAACCATAAGTAAACATGGACCATTACGTTTCACATGACAAGAACGATATTACGGTTTTCATGTTATTTCTAATAGACGTAACAACTACCAAGAGTAACAACGGATAACATATCCTTGTTACTCCCATTCGCAATGGCCTCTTACATTTCGTAACTAATATTCTGCTTATTGGAATCCTGTGAACAGGTACTCTCTGGATAATTCGCCAATCCCGCGTGGAATGGTATCGGAATTGCGAATCAACGAGGCTGGACATGCCGATCGTGGTGAATACGTTTGCGTAGCCGGAAATGCGTACGGACACGATAGAGCGACGATTCATCTGCTTGTACAGGAACCACCGAATTTTCCACGTAACTTGCACGTGTCCGAGCAGGGTAGTCGCTCCATACTTTTAGCCTGGACACCACCGACCGGTGATTCTGATCCGGCTCATCCGGATTCGCCTATAACCAAATACGTCGTGCAGTATAAGGAGGCTCAAGGTAAGATTTTTAAAATGTTCAATGAAACAAATAAATATTTTGAAACTTTAGTAATCTATATTTGCCTCTTCAAAAGACTTGTATACGGCTAGTCGAATTTTATTCTTTGATTTTGATAGCCTATCAAGTTATTTCATGGCATTTACACTTGGCTTCATTGAATAAATTGGCTTATATTTGCTTTCATTCAATCCATTCCAATCGTTTCGCTTACATTTCATTAACTGTTGTGGATAATGTGGATTTCCCCATAATATATTTTTTCGTGTGATCTGGCTTTTTTATTTATAATGTTATCACAACGACCGTGTGAATTACGTATTTTTGAATTTATGCCCGGACGAAGGATTTTTATTCAGGACAGTGCTGTTCGTTAAAGGGGAATAATATGTCTATGACACTTTTTCGCACTGATAATAAAATCTATAGCGAATACCGAAAGTCAGTTGTAGAAATAGGAATGCGTGCCAGACATTTCTTGGCTCTTTGGTCTAGGAAGATTCATCCAGGGTCTTGGTAGAGCCGGGCAAATTGTGCGAAATATGGATGAAATATGTGTGAGAGATCGCGTGAATCTTCTCTAGGTCTAGAAAGAAGGCTATTTTTAACGTGGAAACCAAAGGGGGTTTTCAAAGGCGATTCCCGTGCTTTATGGGGGCTCATAGAGTGAAAGTACTCTACCGTAAGGAAATACACTCTATTACAAAGAAAGCATCATTTCACTTTTCTTTTCTTCTCTCTCTCTCTGTCTCTCTCTCGCTCTCTCGCTTTCTCTTTCTCTCTACCCTAACTAAAACGGTCGTGTTGGTGAGAAATTTCTGACGTCCATTGGGTGCGAATACCGCACGAGGAAAAGAAAATTTCTTTCAGCAACCCTTATAGCCATTTCGTGAGAATGGCGTGCCCGAGAATATCGAGTGAAATAAAAGGGATGAAAATAGTTGGTATGAAAGAAAGGCCGAGAGGGAAAAGAGGATGTTCGCAAAAAGAAAGAAAAATTTTTTTATCTACCATAGCCCAGAAATCGAACTTATCGCAATCGTCTAAGTTTCTCGAATAACGTTTTCTTTTAGTTTTCCCTTGCATTTTCGCATCAATAATGAAATCAGTATACTCACCTGTCTACTGTTTAACACTGTTCTGAATACTATTCGTCTGGGCGTTAAAGTAAGGGTTTAAAGTAAACAGGTTAAGTTAATAAAAAAAAAAAATAAAAATAAAAAAGTTGCGTACATAACAATTGATCATTTCTAAGTCCTGTGTTGTATGTACTGAAAAGATGTGTGGCATGAACACAACACGCAGCAGACGGTCGCAGGGGACAACACGGTCGCCCTGGTATCGCCTCTAAAACCAGCCACGACCTACCACTTTCGTGTCTTTGCGGAAAATCATCTCGGGACGTCAGCCCCAAGCGACACACTTCATGTCAGTATCCTAAAGTCATTAGATAACAAATCGCTTCTCACATTAATCATTCGACAAAAGTCATACATGTAACATAAAAGAGATTCCATGCTGTCTCTAACCTGTATCGCTCGCGACCAATCAAGGGAAGCATGTGGAGGATTGGCACACTAGAATTTCTCTCGATTATTTAGGCTCAAACTGACGGCGAAGTGCCTAGCGGTCCTCCGAAACAGATCTCGGTCGAGGCATTGGGAGCTCAACAACTTAGGATCACATGGCAACCACCTGATCGATCCTTATGGAACGGCGAGCTCCTTGGTTACACTATAGGCTATCGAAATTTGGGGTGGGTATATTAATTCCTTTGATCTGTATTTAATTAACCGGTCACAATGTATTTACTTAAACCGGTATTCGCCTGTTGTTATCCCAAAATGTCAAAGGCTTGAGACGATGTTTAAGAATTTGTTGTCACTAAAAATACATACCTTTTAGGACGATATAACCCGAACGTGTATACAGACAAGATTTATTAGGATGCTTGTATAACTGTCGCTGAATGAAATCTTTCTTGTAGACACGATGACGAGACCATTAATACTACTAGAGTGGGAATAACTGGAAATGGCGACGGTTCCTACGATTACAGACTAACCGGATTACGTAAATACACCCAATACAGTATTGTTATTAAAGCATTTAACAGTAAAGGGGATGGTCCAGGTTCTGATCCTGTTGTGGCACAAACTATGGAAGACGGTAAATGATTATACCAATAATTGTTACAATTATACAAGACTGTTATTATACGTGGCTTGATTTTATATAATTTTCTTAACACCACCAATTAATTTAATTTAAATATTTCTCTATTAAGTTCCAAGCGCACCGCCGCAAAACGTCGCGTGTGCCGCCCTTACCGGACAGAGTATACAGATAACCTGGAAGCCACCACCGTCTGACAAATTGCACGGTATAGTGCAGGGTTACAAGCTCCTCTACGAAGCTGCCAATGATGGAGTTACTGAAATGCAGGGTTCTCGGGAGACCAAGATATCCCATGCACTTAGCACAGTGTTGCACGGTCTCAACCCTTACACGAATTACACGGTTCAAGTGTTGGCGTATACGCGCGCTGGGGAGGGTGTCAGTAGCAATCCGGTATCCTGCACCACCGAGGAAACGGGTAATTGAAAGTACACTAAGCACTAAGCACTAGCTTATATTATGTGCAAACGTTTTTTTTTGCACGGCCGTGAGTAAAGTTCGATTTTCATTGCGCAAAGTGCTACTTTTCTTCATACTATGTGGAATGTCAAAAGTACACTTTATGCACTGAAAATCGAAGTTTGCCCACGAACTTTACTCACGGCCGTGCAAAAAAAAATCGTATACAACTCGTGCGTGACTGTTTTTCACTTTACGCCCTAGTTGCATAATATACTATACTTAAAAGCAGCTCAGTAGTGCCGACTTTATTGCATAATATGTATCACAATATAAAATAAGTTTTATAAAAAATTTGGATCTGTTTCGCGGTAGTTTTGCGACGACTGTTCAAAAGAAATGTTACTGGTACTAAATGCTTGTACTGTTTCTTTTATATTTGGACAGTGCCAGATGCACCTGAAAAACTTAAAGCTGTCGCAAGTGCTGAGGACACTGTAGTGATATCGTGGTTGCCACCAAGACGGCCGAACGGTATCCTTACCAAGTATACCGTTTACATTAGGGTGTTGGACAAGGGCCAGGAAGTAAAGATCATTAAAGGCAGTCTGCCTGCGCAGAATTTGCACTATGATGCGGTGGACTTAAAGCTGCGCGAGTCCTACGAAGCTTGGGTGACAGCCTCGACTAAAGTAGGACAGGGGCCAAGCACATCAGTGATAAAACTTCATCCTAGCACCACCAGTAAGTGATAAGGGACGGAGGATTCCTATAAATAAAATTAAGGGAGCCATGCTATTCTGTTAAAGTTGAAAAAGAGCAAACGGAGTATTTCCTGTTTAATAGAATTGTTCTTTGATTTTTGTTCCATCAAGTTCCGGCTGCCATCATATCCTTCGGCGTTCCTGTTCTTGTACCATGGCGCGTCGACGTGAGCCTCGCTTGTCTTTTTGTTGGGAATCCGAAACCTACTGTTGAGTGGTGGTTGGGCGATGTGAAGTTGCAGAAACAGCAGAGGTAAGCCACCAACTCCTTGGGGTACAGTCAAAGCTCGTTTTAACATTAAGAGAGGGAATGGATGAGGGCTGCTTTCTTTCTCTTGAGTCTCGAACTCTGACTAAGATAAATGACTCGTGTGGTTTCGACTTTGTTTCACAAAGTTATAATATATCCTAGAATTTACTTGTATATATTCGTATTAGTAAAATTTGTCGTTTGTTTCAGGTTGGATATAGGTTCTGATAATACGCTAATTTTGCGGAATGTACAAAGGAGTCATGAGGGAAACTATTCCTGTCATGTCAGAAATTCCCTTGGATCCGATCGAATAGATTACATGCTTCAGGTACAAGGTATGTGGGTGAAAAGAATTTCGTTCGGACTATTATTAAATTTATCTTTCCTTCTTTTTAAATTTAATTAACGAGTACTTCCTACATTTGATTTTTTTAATGATGTTCACATTTTTATTATAATTTATAACATTGTTGTACATATGGTTTGGGGATGCCTGCTGAAAATATTTTCAGTTGCTCCAGGACTCGGGTGAAGTCACTGAAATGTAAAGCATCTTTACGTGCTACAAAATATAGGACAAGTGCTATATTAAAATTCTTGAAACTGTTTCAGCAGTCGAGTTCACTCTTCGAATATAATACACTTTACATTATATAGGTATAGTGACGCGAAGAGGGAGACAGAGAACAAAAGATGTGGACTATAAGAGTCGCTGAAAGCATTGACCGAAAGACTAAAAGATTTTGTGCAATATGTCTATCCACGTAGAACATAGTATATTAACGTATAATAAAAATAAAAAGTTAACATCTTAAGTAAAATCGTTGGGCTGCTTATGGATCATAACTGTGGACTCTTTAACCCTTGCAGTTGTATATTTACTATGAAAGACTCGAATGATATCTCGACGAAGTACCCGGCCTGTTTTTCCGGTCGAACTTGCAAGTTTCTAATTGGTAAACTTTCAACATAGTTCCACCAACGCCGCCCACGCTTCTCGCAACCGGCACCACGACAGATGCAGTTCAACTACAATGGAAACAGGGAGATAACGGGGGTGCTCCCATTAAAGGATTCCTATTGGCTTACCGGCGAGAATTTGCTGAATGGGAAGAGGTTCTTCTCGATCGCAGAGCTACCACCCACTTGCTGGAAGGGCTGCAATGCGGGACGAGATACCAATTCACTTTAGCCGCTTTCAATCGAATTGGCAGTGGTA
Source organism: Trachelus tabidus (assembly GCA_030142655.1). Classification (NCBI taxonomy): domain Eukaryota; kingdom Metazoa; phylum Arthropoda; class Insecta; order Hymenoptera; family Cephidae; genus Trachelus; species Trachelus tabidus. The sequence goes on along the minus strand of JARQTI010000845.1, from coordinate 21,340 downwards.
GCGCCAGTAAGATGGAAACTGCAAGAACCAAAGGGTCGAAGCCCATACCGGCTACCAAGCAGCATCTCATTAGAGCCAACCTGACATCTGTTATACTGGAACTGGCATCGTGGCAAGATGGTGGCTGTCCTTTGCTTTACTTCGTTGTGGAGTATAAGAGGTTGCCAGGCGATTGGCTTCTGGGTAATTATATTTTCCATTTCTTTATAATATTTTACAAATTCTGATTCTTGTTCTAATAATCTATTTTTTAACTATCGCCTAATTGAAATCTGTAGTGACATCTTAATAGAGATTCTTTATGTTTGTGTCCTTCGTATAGTGTCCAATAACGTTCCACCTCAGTCGCGATTCCCAATAGTCGACCTAGAGCGTGGAACCAGCTATGAGCTGAGGGTCACTGGTTATAATAATGCTGGCTCGACTCAGGAGGAATATTTATTCACTACTTTGAGCCCCAATGGCAACACTAGAATGCAAGAAGGACCTTCCCACGGTATGGAAGACACGCCGCTCTATCTTGACGCACAAGTTCTAGCGCCTAGTGTTATTTCACTCCTTGCCGTCATTCTGGCTGTCGCCGGAGTCTGCTTTTGTCTCAGGACCCGTGAGTACCTTATAATTCTTGCCTATTGTGTCTATTCTACAATTGCATTTAGGCAAAACCAATGCGATCTTATAATCATTACCTACTCCCATGCATTTACATAGTTTAGTAATATCTTATTGGAAAATGATACGGGGTTATTTAACTACGTGTTATAGTGCTAGTATTCATGAAAAGAAGTATGTTTCGTAGCTTTTCCAAAAGCTTGTTGACAGCTTCTCACTGGCGTGCAGTATTGAAACCAGTGAGAGTTGAGTAAATTTACCTTCGTTAAGTCATTCCCACCACTCATCTACTTCTTGTCGTATCTTAACGCTCAAGACGCCGTACTCCAATTATAACTTGAAAGTGTCCTCAAGAAGACGACGCCACCCTGCACTGGGTGGTTACTATGTAAAATTATGTAGCACTTGAATCCATGCATAATATTCACGGTGGTGAAAGATTAGATGAATTTACTAAAGAAATTTACACATACCACAGGGGCTATTCAGTAGCTGAAATAGCTTGCAAAACGTTCAGACTTTTATATCATTCACCACGGGTCAATTGTACGAAGCGCTTTACAAAATCTGAGCAACTCTTGGGCAAACTTGAAGAGGGACACTGTTGTTTCTTTCGTCTCAGAGAGGAGTCGGTGCTAAGGATTTTTTTGTCTTGGTCAATTTTTACACACGTGACAAAGCAATTCGTACTTTATGACAATTTAAATTTTCCTAATTCTTTGCCGTGTTTACTTTTAAAGATCCAGGAAGATCGGGTTCCGCTAACGATCCGAGCTCCCAAACCCAAGCAGCCCTAGATAACAAGCACAACATGGAACAACGGGAACAGTATTATGCTACCGTAAGGAAACCGGGTCAGCAATCACCTTGCCGAGAGGTGAGCGCGCTGGAACGAATTCCCGAATATTCCGAAGACATTTATCCGTACGCTACATTCCATCTGCCCGAGCAGGAAAACCTTTCCGCGAACCCGATACGTCAGGCTTTCTTCTACGAACGTAGCGAGACAATGCTCCAGGGAGCGCAGGTGAGTAACAAGCAGAAAGATACGATGCAAATAAATCTTCATGCACGTGGACAGATTTATGTCTATAACCGTAATAAAAGATATCACGAATATATTTCGAACTTTGCCAAACTATCTTTTATCTCCAGTTCATTGAATTTTCTTGAAATCAATTTTTTTTTTATGTTTTAGTGTATCATATCTTTTTATAGTGTTAAACGAAGCGAATTATAAAAGTGGAGTATAGGAGAGTATAAAAAATGTATCAATAATTTATTGCAGTGCGATGTAGATCAATATACAAAAGTGCGTGGTCGTGCGCGTCGCAAATCGAAGTCATTCAAGTCCGAGTCCGAGGAATACGACACTCTAGGGTCGGATAGCGACACGGAGGTTGGAACGAGTAGCAGAACCGAATCATCTAATCATTTGGATGATTCTGCACCCACTTCGATAATGGCTAGGTCACCGGGTACTAACTCTGGTGGACCGCGCGGTCGGGAACAACGACTTGCCCTGGTGCCAAGGCCGGTTCATCATAGTAAGTTAGTATTCGGTTTTCTGTGTCGACTTAAACGCAGCTGACAATCCACTAATCGTCGTCATCTTTTGCTAATTGCTTCTGACAGATGTCCTGTACCACACGCAAGAATCAAGTACATCAACCGAGCCGTCACCAATTTCTGAAAGGAAGACATTTCCTAGACTGGAGAAGCAGAGGTGCGTAACAGTCGACAATGACCAATACAAGCATTACATAATCCCATAGTTTAGAAAAAAAAAAGAAAGACGCTCTTCCCTTTATTGTCTTCAGGAGTCGTGGCGCTACGCCAGACATTTCCATCGACCCGGGTCGGGTGGGCATACTGCGACCGGCCCTGAAGCTCTCAGAGTCTGGTTTGCGTGCTTTTTCGACGACAACGTCACCAAGTCATCCGACACACACGCGGCCAGGAAGCGTCACGTGCGAGAGATCATCCTTAAAAGAAACTGGTTCGAGAAAGTCCGTGGAGTCGCTCTGTCTTTTGGAGGAGACACCTAGGACGGGACTGGTACGAAACTTGAATCGTGTATCTCGTAATGGCAAGACGCGCGGCAGGCTCGAGGATTGGGGTAGCGAGCTGTCGACCCTGGAACTGAAGCCGCCTTCCGGTTTCATGGACGCGCACGAGACCAGCGAAGCTGAGTGCGATATCGACATGAAGCTTAAGGTTCATCGCAAAAAGGGAATGATGGCTGCGACAAACTCTCTTTCAAAATCTCCTAAAGACTTTACCATCACTGTTTAAATGTACTCGAAGAAGATATCAAAATGACGGGAGAAAGAGGTGAGCGAGAGGGGTAGGAGGGTTGTGGGGGGGGGAGAAGGGAGAACGATGAGCACGAAAACGGATGAAAAATAACAACAAGGAAAAATATAGGTATCTCAATTCGTTATTGCCAATAATCTCGAACTTTACGTAAACGATGACTGTCTCCATTAAGATTAATTCATTGATTAATGCTACGTGTACAATAAAGACGTATTTTTTTAGCAATGTCGTAGAATATTTTTCTTGTCGTCAAACACCATTTTTGTTGATCACGAGTTTATCTCCAAGATGATATTTATTTAACACGTGACCAGGCATGTCTTGGACTTTTTGGATGCACTTTTTTTAAGAATAAGGTTCCGCGTTTTGACTTGTTTTCGTATTAATTTTTTATCTTTCGAGCTTTTCTGGTGATGGAAAAAACTGATTGTTTCTTTTTTCTCGAAGCTGGACAAGTCATTCCGGTAAAGCCATCCCGCGAAATCTCGTCCCAGACAACTCATCTTGAATCAAATCATCCCAGTGACAACTCATCCCGGACAACTTATCCTGATCCCGAATTCGCTCGTTCACCGACGATTTTCATTTGTCTAAAATACCATCAGGATCATTGACAGTCAGGACAGTATAGTTCCAACCTAATCTAACCTAACCTAATTAAGCCTGGCTATTTGCAATCTCATCACAGCAGTAATCTCCGTGTAGACAATTTGTATTTATTTAAAACTCCATCCTCGTTCAATTCATCCTGAGTGAGAGGTTCAACAAACAAAAACTTAATGAAATAAACAGTAGAACTTGTTCGTTTTTCAGAATTTGCCGAAATATATTGAATAAATGAACGTATGAAAAATTCTATCTCCCCTTGTTCTCTCTTCTTAAATTCTAATGTTTATTTCATTGAGTTCTTCTTTCTTGTAACTCGCACTTGGGATGAATTGGACGAGGATGAAGTATTGCATAAATATAAATTGTCCACACGGAGATCACTGCCGTATTGAGATTGTAACTGACTAGGCTTGGTTAGGTGACCTTAGATTAGGTTAGAACTCTATTATCCTAACACATGGTGATCCTGCTGGTGTTTTAGATAAATATAAATCATTGACAATCGAGCGAATTCCCGGCAAATTCGGGATCGGAACGAGTTGTTTGGGACGAGATCTCGAGAGTTGACTTTACCGGGATGACTTGACGGATAATCCTTTTTTCTTATATTATTTAATCATAACTGCTTAATTTTTGTATTATAAGAAATAATACGTATCTTTTATACACACAGGAACGTACTATGTTTCATTTTATATTTATACTTGTCACGCGAAAGAAGCTTACCGCCACATCAATACGATTTTTTGTGATTGGGATTACCATTCACTATCTGTTTATGTTACGGGTAAGTATTTGCATATCATTTTCTTTAGTAATACTAAGCATGTAAAGTGTATTCAGTATGCATTACATACAGTATCTGGGTGCATACATGAATTTTGAAAATGATCAGAAAAATTTAGGCGACTGTATTCATCATTACTGCGAGGAAAATAGGAAGCATTCAAGCAGCCACGAAAAGAATGAATAGAGCCATGACCGTGTTTTATTACATCATTTTTTATTGTTACAAGAACGTAATACGCTGCTGCTGGACCTATCGATAATTCTGTAATCATTAACAATACGAGAGTGTACATTTATACAAAATGTCGGTTTTCGCACGCAGGGTGAGCATTTTTTTTATTACAGTTCAGTGCTCATGATTGGCAGTCCTTGCTGAATTTCCAACGTGCGTCAAAAGCTCGAGCGACTGTACGTTTTTACATCTCATATGAAATCACCGCAGAATTCTGTTAAGGATGATTGATAAAAATATTCCAGTAAAATTCCGCGCTGTTGCCACACGTCGCTCGAACGATGCTCGTTGAAAAAAGCAGCTGGAAACGCAGGGAATTTAAACAAAGTAGTCAGTTCGAAAGCCTCTCGTTTCATCGAGAACTTCGAAATATCTCAATCGCAACGTTATTCTCATTTTAGTAAGAGAATATACGTATTAATATAATTATAATGGCAGGGCAGTGTGTATAGACGGCAATGCGACATTTTCATTTCAATCTTTTTTTTTTTTTTCGAAATTCTTTGTGACACTGTGTGAGAGGCTCATCGTTAAAATGACCGCAAAGAAACGAAAAGTGTATATGAAAATGCACAAGGAAAAATAAAGCAATAGGCAGGGAATGACGTATGGAAAATTATTTTCAGTAATTTGCTTCGCCGATGAAATTCGTAAAATTCTACTAGTTACACATATTACACCGTTTAACTGCAATGATGCATCATATATTCTTTTCCGCCATCTTACTTTATTCGTATTACGCTTAATGATTAATGCGCGCTGATAGCAGGCAAACGGGCCTCGTGTCGTCACTCGCATTGATTTAATATTTATTTTCTTCTCACACGATACTCCTATGTCAATAATCGCGTAGAAGGTGAAATCGTACAATTTTACGGAATAGCCGATCGAGTTTGAGTTTAGGACTAGTTCGAAAGGTCGAAGGTCACAGAAAATCAGAAACGTCGTTCGGCTTCGTTTGCCCGTCAGTTGGACTCGATCCAAACTATTTTTTATATGTTCACAGACATTCAAAGCCACACGGAGCTTAATTCATCAATTTCTTTTATCAAGTCATTATAATATATATCTTCATATATATATAATACATATATATTAATATATATCTTGTATATCGCTTACGAAGTGTGCTCGATCTCTATATACTTATTCTCTCTTATCATTTATTCATTTTCATACAGTTAAATCGTCGTCTTATACATTATATATAAATCGCATCTTGCTTTCGTTAATAATTAGATACTTTAAAATTCTATCACTTTTCTATATCATTCTTTGCTTCTTTTACGTTCTCCTTTTTCCTTATCATTCATGAAACTCGGCCTCTCGGACTGTCAGTTAATAATTATCGCTCCACTCCCTGTTTCGTTAATCTTTCACTAAAATGCTCAATGTAATATTTACAATGTCTATTTACAAAAATCATACCGTACTTGGAATGACAAAAATACCTTCCATTTTTATCAATTATTATCAAAATGATTATAAATGGTCTCGCGTGAAGATGCTAATGAACTTTGTCTCGATTCTTATTCCCTACGTACGTACGTACACGAATCACATCATATCTAAGCCTGTATTTCAGTGCACGTATAAACGAAAAGTATAGCAGAAAATATCGCCTAGTAAAATTGGTGAAGCTGATAGAATGCACGTGCACAGCAATACATACTTAGACATTGGATCTGCGCGCGTACCCACATAGCTAATAGGACATAAATAAAATTAGAAAATTATTATAGTACAGATACGATATTATTTTCTGCTGGGATCTGTCTTTCGACTGATGTACTATCATAGCTGTCTTTCTTTTTTCGTGCTCCGATCGTTTTGATATCTTGACACAGCACATTATCAACGAGTAAAAGATATTATACACATTTTCCGTTCCTGTTCTTCTTTTTCTTGAAATAAAACGTTGATGCGATTCGAGAAAGGAATTCTCGAAAGATTTTAACATATATATTTTTTTTAGTTCTTTCTCTCCCCCTTTCTTCCTTACAGACTCTCGTACTCGCCTTCTCACGGATTATATAAAATTGTAGAAACTTTGAAATAATATTTCGGGCCTCATCGTAAGTTGTTTTTTTTTTATTTTCTTGCGAACAGTCTCACTCGCATGAATTTAGCTCTTTTCTTTTAAGCTGCGTCCTCCCATCCTCTCTATACCGTCTAATTCTTGTTATATATCGGCGATTGATGTGACAGTAAAAAATTAAGCTACTAAATGCAAAATGGTAAAAATATTCTTAGTCTGTTTTTTGACACAGACCACATAGGTACAGAACGGCCATCGTGAGTTTCGTTGTAAATCGATGAATTTTTGGCTTGTTTTCTTCTTACTTCCATTTTTTAAGCTTGTATTTCTTGCGATTGTACGCATCGTGATAGAATGGTCTGATGATCATGGAATAGATATATTTGTATATATATTTTTAAATTAAACAGAAGTTCATCAGGATGGATTCGATATAATTGCCAAGACTTTGCGTGTCCCCGTTTCCTATTCCCGCTCATTTTCTTTGTTTTTAATGCTAGCTTAGCTTTAATTGGTCGTGACGATTCTGCACGAGGAGAGTTACCTTTACTTACAATTAGTAATAGCTGTGGCAGCTTTGCGAGTGTACAGTAATAAGCGGTCAGGGAATTACAAAAAAAATTATTCAATCTTGAGTGATATCTTCTACGTTCGTTATTTTATGGATTTTTCAAAATCACGCATCAAATGAATGTTAAACATACAAATAGTGAAAAAAATCCCGCTAAGAAAAAAGGCTTCTCGAAGATGACGATAATTAGCGTTCGAGGACTCGATACTGATTTAACACTGTTAGGTATTTACAATATATGCTACAGGAGACACACTTAACACGCCGAATGGTGACTTCGCATAGACCGTATCGGTTGATTGAATGAAAAATATTACAGATACTTTTTATTAAAGTTTTAGTCAAGATAGTGGGAGAGTGTCTAATACAACACACATATCCTTAATAAAAAAAACCAAATTGACTCTTTGATTGAATTCTCACTAGAAATCGTTTAGATATTCATTTTATTATAGCAAGGTGCTATTCGCCCGTCTTACGCATAATGAAAAACACCGAGTTTTCTTTTGTTTCTCCATTTACTTTTTTCTCTTCTACAACTTGGCTACTCTTCAGTAAGAAATTCTATCGAACGAAACGGTAATGGAATAATTGGTACCTACGTGTTCTGGTAATAGGTAAATCTTCTGAATAACGTATTTACGTATATTCGTTAGTAGTAATAATAATAATAATAAAAAATCATTACGTAATGATAGTCATATTTATAAAACAATTATTATCCCTTTCCCGACTCGCAAACCGTGTGATACTATACGCGTTGATTTCAGCAAAAAACTTGTGTGCACCACATCACAAACAATATTCTCTTGACTAGATCTCTAAGATGTACGTCTACACGTGCCTACAGATAATTTAACATTAAACTGTACTTCTTTTTTTCTAATATACGGCAATTTCATTCTTCTCGTTTACTACTCGTAATTTTATATATATTATACATATAAGATTTTCCAGAACTATTACATCAACTGACGTTCGCTTGTCATCTATTCGAGTTTTGTCGTACAAACCAATTTCAGTTTATGCAATGGTTCTGAGTGATTCTGTACAAATATACTATAAGGTTGTTCAGGATATATTAACTGCCTGAAGTTCATGCGTCTATTTGATTCTTCCTATGGTACAGATAACTTCAGGTTGCATATTTCCCACGAATAAGTCATATTCATTAGTAATATAATAATAGTCTATATCGTTCTACTTGACAGAGTTCCGTTTTAACATTTTCTTCTATGCAGAACAATTGGCCAGGTTCAATGCTCACCTTCTAGTCTTTACTTTCTTACGTGAATTTAACGTGTCAGTTTTGATGTTGCAAAATTCATATCGCAACTGATCTACATAAATTTCTCATTTGCATGTTTCGATTCGTTCGTAACTAATCAAACATCTATGTTAATTTGATACTATTTATAATATATCATTTTTTTTCCATTGGGAATAACCTGTTGTGTGTGTGTGTGTGTGTGTGTGTGTGTGTGTGTGTGTGTGTGTGCGTGCGCGCGCGTGTGTTTGTGCAGTAATAATAATAATTGTAATAATAATTATGTGTTTGTGTGTGTATATGGATAATGGACACGAGTGTGCTTATTATGTACCCAGGCTTATCACGCATATACAGTCTTATGAACACGCGAATGACATTTAGTTATTTTCTTTGCTGATTAGTTTGCCTTAATTTTCATTTTAGTTACCATTCCTTTCGCACTTTTTCCTGTAGTAATGGTATCGTATATGTATATTTATGATGCATTTATTTATATATGTTTTTATATGCTCGTTGACAATTATGCGATTTTTATATTGGTTAAGATGATATATTATACAAATGTCCGATGATAAGGAGGGATTGATTGATTAAATCGTTCTTGCATACGCCTAATGAGAAGAATTTGAAATACGTTTTTCGATTTCCTTCTTTTCTTTTTATCCATTGGACTATCGTTTGTTCGACTGTCTTACTTTATCACGTCTTATACCGATTTGTTTTAACTGCATCTAATAACTTACTCGCTTTTCATTAGTCTTAATGCTTATCTTTTATCGTAGATAATCTTATTTCGCCTAATTAGCACAATCAAACACACTAGTGACGCACTGACAAAGAACATCATTTTGGTATTCTCCTACAATGTTGGTGAAACTTAATTATGTCATAGATCTTGAAAAACTAAGTGACACGTCTTTTTTTAGCTGCCAAGAAAACGGTTTTACGAAGTCAAATCACCCTCTAAAGTCGAGCATGTCATAGGGTGCAATGCTGTTTCAGATAACAAACTTTTCCATAATCATCAATAAGAATATCATTATTGATAAAAGTGTAGTCCCGCAGCAACGGTTATTGCCCATTTACTGGTAGTATATAATTAAAAACTATTTTTAATAAATGAAAGTAAATTATTAATCTACAAGAAATAGAAAGTATTTTCCTAATTATAAATATAAATACGTCCAATATATAAAATAATAATCCATGTAAGATGATTAAACATATTCAAATTTTGAATACACAACAAGAAAGGTAAATTCGAGCAGGCAATTATGGTTTAAGTACAAAATCTTGAATTCCCACTTCATAGAAATATTTTGAATTAATGTAGACCTTTGAATTACAAGAAAAAAGATTCTATATGAGAACTTTACTCTTTTAAACTCGTTTTCCTATAATAAATATGCAATTATAAATATGTCAACTGTAATTTTACTTTTCTTGTTAAATCGCTTGATAAATTTTGTATACAGGTCGGAAAACAGAAAATCCAGGAGCTGTTCACCCCCGCAACATACGCTTTTTTTAAATTCAAAGAATTTAGTTTTTGTTACATTAAAAAATGTCGATTCCTTCTAGGTGAAATTGCATTATCACTATTCGACATGCACCAGTTTGAATGTTAATTTTATCCCTTAAAAGCAATTTTCCACAGATAAAAAAATCTGTCTCCTAATTTTTCAAGCTCTACAATATAGTTGAGTCTCACAAAAATTGTAAGGGGACGCCACAATGATGTTCCTTTAAAGCTCTAAGACGCACTTTCGCACAATCAGCCTTTTTCTTTTTTTTTTTCTTCATCCTCCTCTACTAATTTCTGGAGCATTTTCACTCTCTAATGTTTATAATAGCAAGAGTTATATTTTTTTCAGTCTTCAAAAGCACCTCCCATCGTTCGCGAGTAATAATGTCCAACGTATGTTATACGTATGACATGCGTTTTTATGAATATTTCACATGATAAATGTCGCGATGGAAAGTATAAAGAGTCTGTTGAGAGCGCGGTGATTGTGTGCGAAATGATGGAAATCGTTTAAAAGGTGTCGGAGAATGGATAAAGGAAACAATAACTTAAAACAATAGCCAATTATTGCGAAGTTCGATGTACAACTTTTCTTTCCTTTTCTTTTCTTTTAAATAGCGGTCGGCAGTGAATTTTGATTTTTCTTTTTCATTCTCCTTGAAACGTAGATAGCGGAAAGTTACGAAGTTTTATTCTTTTTTTCGTGCATTCCTTCCCTCCAGTTTTGGATATTTTGTGGTGTAATGTTAATAAAAACAATTATCTGGCCAATGAATGTTCTAAAAATTTCAAGAACGCGCTGGGCGCGTTCGATGATTTCTATTGTAAATAAAAATGTGTTTACTTTACATGCGATTATTACGAGAATTGTCACGCAATCTGTGCGGTAATGCGTATTTTTGTGTATAAAATTAAAAAAAATTCCATTCCTTCGTTCTCGGTTTCTCCCCGATTTTTAAAAAATTATTATTATGTTCTATTATTGTAGAATCGTAAAACAAGACGTCAATTGTTCGACTGTCCCGTCACTACATTGGATTCGTATTTTTTCTATTTCGCAGAATTACGAATTATTCAATGAAATTATCATTCTCACAGGATTATACGCTTCCTTTTGGGGAGTATTTCACAGCACGTTCAAACGTAGGATTCGCACAGCAGTCATTCATCGTGTATACTATAATATAGTATAGTGTAAGATTATAGTTGTATATATATATACAGATCCCTATTTACATAATTTAACGTTTAATGGTTAAAATTACAAATTTATCAGCTAACTCTTTGGCAACTAGTGCATTTGGATGGTCCGTACGATTATTTACAATAATATGGGAGAGGAGTTTCATGGTGTCAACTATGAATCTCAGTGATTTTTCACGTAAAGGAAATATCAAGAAGTGGCTTGTAAATATGATTGTTTTTACCTTCTAAATTCGCAGATTCGTCGCTTTCGCATCAAGAACTTACAAACGAATGAAATAGAAAGTTACAAAAAAAAATACATCCATCAATATCTCCAGGAATTCATCATTGAAACACTTTCACTACTATATAATCCATCAATAGGCTGCATACTTGAAATGCATTTTTAGCTTAACTTTTTTAGTTATTTGTTATTAATCGGTACCATGGTTCAAACGTAAACCAAATACCAAATCGCACACAACGTGGATTATAGCAATGATCTATTCCCAATTCTTTCAATTGAATTCCTAATGTAAGTTCAATCGGTCTCTCAAAGAGGTCCAGAATGTTGGCTAGCTTGAACTTTGTAACAGAGAAACGACCTGGATCATTGGGGCGCGATCGCGTAAGTTGCCTCCTTACCTTCTGGTGGAATTCTCATATTTCCATTGGTCACATAACCGTTAGTATCGATGGTTACATGACTACCGGCGTGAATCGGATAACCGGTATTACGCATCGGAATAGCGCCACCAGATGGCAGCATGTGTTCGGTTCTTACTATGCGATTTCCTGTAGTAGTGGCACCACTCCTATCCAGATGGACGGTCATTGAATAGTCAGGCTCGTAATCGGTGCTCAATTCTACCGTTGCATATTCCCTCATTCCTGGAGATTTTATCGCGAAATCCATTGGTACTTGTTCTGTTGTTTGATTCGAATTCGTCTCGTTCATGGTATTCACGTGACCGTTAGTCATTGAGTACAAATCTGGTTCCGTTCGTGTTTTAGGTGACAGCAGCGATTCCAGACACTGATATACGAGTATATAGTCCTCCTGTAATTCAATAATTTGTTATGAATAATTCATTAATGGATGAAATGTTATTACTGGATTTATTATTCTACTCTATGAATTACTTATATGGCTTTATTAATTGCATACCTTTGATCGAAATATGCCAGGCCTCTTCATATATAATAATTTAGCGAACATATATATATCTACACTTTGCTCGAATTCCAATTGTTTATTCAATGTTGTTAAAAGAACGAATAGACCTGCTTCTATTCCGCCGAACCTGTAAAAGGGGTTAATAGTTTTAAATTTGATTTTCTAGAATTTTTCTCTTTGAAAATGTTTACGATTGGTTTCTCGAATATAAAGCCTACCTATCCATTACGACTATTGGACCATTTTGATAATCTCTATGGAAGTCCTGTATCACGTTGACAAATACTTTTGGATTGTTATTGTGTGGCCAGGGTCTTTCTTGATTTAATGGTCCCTGCACAATTCTGGCACTGAGCTCATAATCATCTTGCAGAGATCTGACTGCTACTTCGCGGAGAACAATTCCGCTTACGGTTTCCTTGACTCCGCACAAACGCACGCGGAACGTATCCGACTCCAAATCCTTTCCCTCGGTGGGCCAAAATTCTGGATACTCCTGAAATAACGTAATTTCCTATTTATTGATATTATTCAATTTATCAAACTACATGTTATTGTATATAATTTCTATGGGATTTACTTTATCACATTGGGTCAGCATGACTATCGTTTGGGCATTATGATCCCACATCATCTGCCAGAACTCCATTATCGTATTCTCCATTGGATGTTGAGTAAGAATGAATTCTCTGTTACGTTGAAATCCTTGATAGACAAAGTAAAAATATTTACCATTGCATTATACTATTAAAATGTTTACAATGGATTCGATTCTATGTTGTAGATTGAAACACAAGAAAAAACATACCGGAAAACCATGTAGCATTTATGTAGTCGCTGCCATCAATGCCAGGCTTTGGCGTAAGATGCACTCTAGCATTTTCAATTGGCACTATTTCCATATTTCGATTCTTTGTGACATTGCAAGGTTTCGTGGAAGATACCAAGTGAAAGTCTTTAGGTTTCCAAGAAGTGACAAGCTATTTTGAGAAACAGGAGGATCAATCGCATTGTCGTTATAGTAATTAATACTTAGTTTTCCTGTTTAGAAATCAAAATAAATGTATTTACCTTATACTGGGCCTCGAGATTATTCCAGGGATCAGTCTTGTTGTTAGATGGGCATAACATATCCTGAATATGCTGCATCAAACGACTGGACTCGATATTAGTCTCTCCACTTTCAATAGCTTCTTGCAGAGCATCATGAATGAATATATATTGTTCCTCAGTTTGTACCAAAAAATTCCTCTGTGTACGAATGTGTTTCAGAAAGCCGAAAACATTGATCTCGCCTTTACTTTTGGCTTGCTTTAGCATCGCGTCAATCGCTATATAAGTTCCAGTACGTCCGACGCCGGCACTGTCAAAGAAAACGAATTGATCCAGTCAACTAAGAAGATTCAAACTCCATTACAACAGTTCAATCGATTACCAAAGGTATCACCGAAACGATTCCATTTACGATGATAAGCTTATTAATTTCGTTGGGTTATTATTTATACTCGAGGTCAATTGAAGGCAATATATCAATCTTAAAATATCCCACCTGCAGTGAACTATTATCGGTCCAGCATCCGGTCCATTAGCGTTTGATGATTTTCGAATGAAACTCAGAACTGGCAATGGATGATCTGGCACACCATGATCTGGCCAACTCGTATAATGATATTGTAATACTGTACGCTCTCCCATATTAGTGCCATTTTTCTTCTTCTTGATCTGCTTGAAATTTTAACATTATCTTTAAGTCGTTCCTCAGAGAGATTTAATTATTATTTCTTATTCTTTAAGTCTATCATCAATTTCTAACGCGACATTCTTTTTTCTTTAGATAAATACCTTTAGATGGCGGATGTGCAAAGTTCGTACAGTATAAGTAGCCATTATATCCTCCCTCATTAAAGTTACTTGAATGTGACCATAGGTTTCGGTCCCTTCCTTTGGCCAGTACATGTCGCATTTTTTCTAAAAATATTAAAATATAATTCAAATATTTATTTAAATTATTTCATTTGAGAATCAATCTCGTACATTCATTATGAATAAGAATATTTCATGCGAACTTACACGACCGCGTTCGACCAAATTAGTTATCATGACAATTATGGAAACACGTTGCTCCCAAACCATTCGCCAGAAACCGTCGAATGTTGGTGGCAGGGGTCCTTGAGTCCCAATGTAAGCTCTGGCTCTTTGCCAACCATCGATATAATTTGCGTTCACGTAGTCCTGACCTTTTTTAGGTGGACCTCCTCCACATGATAAAAGTTGTACCCTCGTGTGATCGTCTGACAAATAATAAAACAGTTTTATAATCATATCGCCAGTGCAGATGTCAAACATTAACTGAATACATACAATCCTAAAACACAACGTTGCTAAGAATATATTATTCTCACTTATAATTTTTAGCATGGCAGAAACTTCTTAGGCGTGACTATGTAAGATTATGCAACAGTCTTATTTTCTTTAATGCGACGAAGATGAATCAAATGAAGGAAATCATTTTTTTGTAAAACATTTTCATATAAAAAAGAAGACTAAACAGAGCTGTGATGGAAAATTTGAAAATTACGAATTCGTCCTTGAATTTCTATGAGCGACATTATGAATGCAAGGTGACTCGCACTTGACTGTAAATTACATATTAACGTTAACCGCCAGTGTGTAGTATACATATTTACTAATGGTTTTTATGTATTATTGTACGCTGTTCAGAACGGGCACGATGATGCACGCTGATTCATCAGGAGTGTTATTGATAGAGAGTCAATGACGAAATACTAAAATTATTCGACTTTAGTTACACGTTTCTCAGAAATCAATGTGGCATCTTTATTTAAAACAAAAAAAAGGCATTATACCTACGAGGGAAGATCAATATAATGAAACAAGAAGTGTGTCTGATTATCTGAATTTTGGATTTCATTTTCATTTACTCACAAGCAAGTATATTTTGATAGCGATTCTTCAACTTGTTTTCAGCGGACTCCGAGTTTTCAACTGTATAATCACCAGTTTCAGACTGGATCAGTTCGTATTCCTTAGAGAAGCCTATGTCCCCGTCGGCATGCAATGCCGCAACATGTTGTGCGAAATGCTGCACAGCCACAGCTGTTCTCTCACCATCTTGTTCACTGTTTTCCCAATCCTGCAAGGTTGGTACATTGCGCGGCGGATAATCCAGATAGTAGTAAGCGGTGTGGAAGCACTTTCTGAAAATGGGCCTGAAGCACGGCCTTATAAGTATACATAATGGATATACATTCAAGATTAAACTAAATGGCTATTGATAACTTTAAAACTAATAAGTGGCCAGTGTATTTAACGGTTACAATAGAAAGAGAATAAAACGAATTGCGTATACAGAATAGCTAGTAGCGATTTCTCAATAAATGAACAAGTGGATTTAATAATTGCACTGCGGATTTGACACTGGTTACTAAATAACATCCTCCTAGTTTTCATTATCGGGATAGTCACAACACATCTAACTCATAACATTTTCTTACGGTAAGTAACGTTTCACTGCACCAAAGACACCATGTGATTTTAATCGAAAATCATTTCCAAAATTCATGACTGATTATTTCCACGGTACACATGTGCTGTTTGAGACGTCCTGCGTAGCACGAACTAAAAACGAATTTCCTCCACGACTAAGCGACGAGTCAAGTATATAAAATATTAGTCTGTGTTATCACGCCGATAACGAGGCGTGATAAGAGAAGGCCCCGGTTAAGGAATATCGTACTATACACGTTCTTAGTTGTCTGCTTGCCATATGTTTTATATTGTGTCGCCTTCAATACCATTAGTCAAGTTAAGATTTTCAGGTTGTGTACACAACATTCGCGATTGTAAATATTACGTCTTACGATGTATTCGTTTATGACCCACTTTCAATTGCATTTTTTGGTTTGTTTCTTTGTTTTATCTGTCAAATCCTTACTGCCAAATCTCACCTCCATAATACGAAGGATGCTATAGCCAGCATTACTGCGAAGCACGCGCACACCATACCGGCTATTACACCAGCACTGAATTCTTTGCTGCTTCTTCTCATTAACGGTGGAATCTTGTCGCAATTTGGTGCCACAAGCACTTTTCGGGGCACAGTAGGCTCACCCTGAATAATTAAGCTGCTATCGATTGTACTCCTTGTAGCAGCGTGTAAAGTGATTTCGTACATGGTGTTCATAGTGAGATTCTCTATAGGTATCTGTAAATCGGACAAAAAAATTATAAGAAATGTCAACATTTTTCATCAAACTATTCAGATTTTCACTTCTTTTAAATCTATTTTAAGTACTTACTTCAATCTCGAGCTGCCTTTTGTCGGTTGTTATTTCGACTTTTTTATATTCGTTGGAACTTTCGCTCCGATAATTGATATAATAATAATCGATGGTATTCCAGAAAATGCCAGGACGTGCCCATTTTAAATAAATTGCGTTCTGCGACTGGCAGGTAAGATTCAAAATGGTGGGTGCGCTCGGACCGGCTACGTCAGTCTTATGAATAATGTGATCCGATGGTTCACCTTCGTTCTTCCAAGTGAAAGCTTTCACCCATATATTGTACTCCTGGAAGGGTTCTAAAAGAAATTAAATAATAAGCATTAAATCCATATAAACGTAATGTTACACAAATTTCATGCATTTTTTCCACTGTCATTGATTCTCTGATATTAAACTCATTGAACTCTATGTTATACTCACTCAGATCGCTTAGATTGAATCTAATGAAGGGTGTGCCCGGTTCGTAGATCTTATGTGTTTTAACGTCGGTATAATTGGAATGCATGTAGTAGACTCTGTAACCATGTATCTCGCCGTTGACTTTCTCGGGCTTCAGCCATGACAATTCGATGGTAGAGGAGGTGACACCGTGAACCGTGAGATTCAGAGGTTTAGTCGGTACTGCAATCAATCCGATAACAAAAAAGTAGATTAAATATTAGAAAACATTATGAAAAAGTTATAGATTAAAATTTTGCGTCGCAATAAGCTACCATAAATACATGAAAACTTACGGGGTATATATAATATTTTCCTTTTTAAGGGATCGCGAATAAACTAAGAGATTTAAACTAAAATTGTACAAATATTTTTACATCTTATACATTGCATGTAAATAAAAAGTTATATAAATGTATTGAAAAATTACGGAGATAAAGCTTATTCAGTGAAGGTCCGTTTTTTCGACGGAGACAAACGAACGACATAAATACCGTGGAACCAGTAGTCAGATAAAAAATGTAAGATATGCATTATCTTTTACATGACTGCAGTTTTCGGGTGAACCATCGAAATTAATTTGTCAAAAAAACTGGTCACAAAGATTGGTAAAAGATTGGTATTGACTTCAAGTTTGAGCACAAGTACTCGCAAACCCGTTTGAAACTGTAACTTCGAAAATTTTCAATATTTCCTGATCCAATCAGACTTAATACATCTTTAAAAGATGTGGCCACCAAATCGTGCAAAAAAAATCATTTTTTGGGGGGTAAATACCCCGTTAACAGATCTTAGAGTTCGAAGAGTGTCGCACAGAAATACATCGTTAGGCGGAAGTTTTCGAGTTGACTTTTTCTGTCTTTTTTCTCTTATCTACCAGAAGTACGACCTCTCGAGCAACTTGAGACGTGAAAACCACAAGGAGATTTTCTCGAGAAAGATCTTTCGAAGTTATACGTAGAGGGCGGAGCCTTCGCAAGCTCTGGCGCAGGTAGAGATTTCCGTATATAATAGCGTCGCTGAGGATTGGAGGTAGAAGCTTCTGGCGAGTAGAAAAGTGGAGGTGAGGTCAAAGTGTGAATACTTAATATCCTCTCTCAAGTGACACCGCAGACTCCTCCAGTGACAAAAAGCTCGGAATAGCACAGCCCCGCGCGTCCTCAGACTTAAAGCTGCTCGTCGACGCAGCTTCATCCATACTGCGTCAGAGAAGAAAAAGCTCGACACAGGTATCTTTCTTCTTCGTTCCCCAACGTGCTTTCTTTCTTTTAATAACGGTTCAAAAGTTGCGCCTAAACAAATATTGTTCGGCAAACAGTTTAATGGGTAACAATGAAACGACCGCAGGATATTGCGAATTACTTTAGCCTATCGGTGCAATCATCGTTTTCGAAATATCGTGGTTATTTACAACAGGCCGGAAATGTTCTGTTGCATCGCAAGCATTAATTGTCAATTGTGTAATTATTTAATGCAAATGCACGATGATTTTTATTATTGATACGAAGAATTGTAAAGTGGAGATTAGCAAATTATTTATTTAAAAATATATTTTCTCGTTGTAAATTCTTCGTTTTCAATTTAATGATTTATAGGTTTACTTTATTATTTTTTTCATAGTATTGGTAATACAACATCTGTAAAAATATATATTATTCTTGTGCTGGTCTGGCCAAGTCTTCAGGTTCCTTCTAATGGTCTATGCCATTAAACCAGGATCGAAACCGTTAAGAGCACAAGGAAGGCTGTGCGATCCCACCAGTCTATTTCACGTGGATGTCGGCATCATTGACAGGAGAGGCAGCAGGTGCATCCTAATGAGTCTGGCTTTTTTTTTCTTGCGTTACACAGGTCCACTCTAACTCGAAGTGAGTTACGATACGAATTGTTTCAGAGTATATTCATTTTTAGTACATCCTTTCTAAACCTTTGGAGGATTATTATGATTATCAAAAAAAAGTAGTATGCTCTGCTAAGTTACAACTGTTTTGAAACTCTTTCAGATACACCTTTTATGTATTCTGATGAGTTTTCTCCGGACCAGTCCTTGTTCGCAATGTAATTTCAAAACATAAAAGGTCTTTACAAGGAAGGTCGCCGACTTCCAAAGAAGAGAACAATTTTGCTATTTAAAAAAGCGAAATGGCGCCTGCTCTTCTTCTCATTGCCACAATGGTCACGTATTATCCTTGATAAAGGTCTGATATAATTTGTAACTAGGACGTGACGCATCGTTTGATTTAGCATTGGCAAAAGACCGTATGTCATTGTATCGTTGGAAAGATAGAACATTTTTTGAACCATATGCACAAGATTACTGTAGAATATATATTTTTTTAATTGTATAGATGGATGTAGAGAAACTTCATATTTCTAGTTTGCCCTGTGTCGAATGGAAAGGAAATGGAACGCGACAGACTCGATCAGGAATCGCGTAACGTTCCTTATTGCGTAACGCAGCTATACCTGTGCGTATGTGTAAATGGAATCACGCGCACCACGGAGTATGTCACGCCTTGTTTGAAAATCTCATTAGACGCAATGTGGACACGTGGGTGGAATCCTGCATTTGTAAGACGCGAACGCGACTCCATGCATCACGAGAATTAATGTGATATATTGACCAATCGAGTCTTACGAGTTGAGATGAATTCACGGCTGCTGACGTCGTGGATTGATACTAAAATAGAGCATTGCCTATAATGGGAAAAATAGTAATTCTTCGCTTTGGAGAAAGTGCTTTAAGTTTCTGCATTACCGTAACGGTTCTCTCGAATGAAGGAAACATTCGTACTATACGATTTGACTATTTAAAACTCGGTCTCAAAATACTTTTCATCCGGTGAAAGCGTTAATAATTTCAAGATCCTTTCCGTAGACGAATTCCAAAATCAATTCTTTATACAAACGATTTTTAACACTCGCTCCGTACCGAATGATCATTCTTGTCAATAAAATTTCTAACGGTAGCAATTAGTCGAAAACTAAAGATCAGGGGTTCGCGGCATCCTTATCTAAATTTTTTAAAATCTATCATTCTAGTTTAATTTAAAAAGATCAAAGAAAGAGTATGAATTGAAAAAAAATGTTAAATACTTTTATCCCTTGAAAAAATGCATCGGACCTTAATGACCTATCTGTACGGTTTAAGGATGCCAAAAATAATAATACGGAATACCACTTACTTATTTAGCCCAAAGGTGCGACTGTAAGGCTTTGTTAATGAGTAATTTAACCCATTGATAATTGCTCATTATGCTCGATTTACTTTATCGACCTTTACCTTCAATGATTCCTACTGACACAGAGGATCGGCTTAGCTTGCTGGTCATTAAACTTTCCAGACAAGGATTTCCTCTCTATGAATTTTGGAGGTATTCGTCGAAAACAAATTGTTCATTTTATTATGAAACGTTGACAAAACTTCGGGATTGATTGTATTTATTTTCCTGTATCAAAGGTCCCAGCGAGAAGTCGACTTACAACTTCATTGCTTGTATCGTGAGTATAAATGACGTAACATCGCGAAAAAATACGATTTTTCTTGATATAAATGTTCATGTATCATGAGCAATTAATTGATTCCTGAGTTGCCTTGCGGAAAATCCTGTATCATCTAAAAGATGTTATTGTTCATTTTTTATAAAATAAATATATGTGTGCTATTGCGTACAAATTGTTTTAGATAGTCCGAGTGGTATTTTCTCTTTTTTTTTCCATGAACACGTCATTCAAGGTTAACTAGTAGCCGTCGCAACTTCATCATCCAGGAAGGTTCAAGGATTCACTGAGAATTCTTATGAAATAATATGGAACGCACAAGGTATACATATAGTCATCTAGTTGCGCCTATACATTTTCATTAATCACGATGAACGAGTAGCAAGGCTTCATTATCTCACAAAAATCAGCCACAAGGAAAAAGCTTTATAACATTTCATTATAAAAATGAAAACTAACTGGAGTAACCCCATAAAGTCATTCGATCAGTCTTAGGCTTTTTTTTGGCTAACGGGTTGAAAAATACCAAACCAAAATGACAGAGTTAAACGTACGAGACGGCACGCGATAGAAATAGAACGTCTTTAATGTAAAGGGTATTTCTTTATTCCTGTGTTCTAAAATGCATATATATACATATCTATATATATTACTTATATATACAGGGTGTTCCGAAATTACCTGACCAACGACGCCATGCCTATTAGGTGTCACTCGCTGAGAACAGTCATGCACTAACTGAAAACTGCAATATCTTATGATAATGTAGG